>JAJMCU010000085.1:0-44562 GCA_030573135.1 Clavispora asparagi
TGTTGTTGTTGTTGTTGTTGTTGTTGTTGTTGTTGTTGTTGTTGTTGTTGTTGTTATTGTTGTTGTTATTGTGGTGTTGGTTCGAGTCAGTCTGGTGTTGGTTATTGTTGTAGTTATTGTGGCCATCGTTGTTGTCGTTGTTGTTGTTGTGGTTGTTGTTGTTGTGGTTGTTGTTATTGTTGTTGTTGTTGTTGTTAGTGTGGTGCTGGTTCGAGTCAGACTGGTTCTGGCGGCGCATCACCATGGTAGTGGGTGCAACAGTGGCGATGTCAGCAGAGGCGACAGCAGAGACGAAAGCGGTGGTAATAGCAACGGTGGTGAACTTCATTATGAGTGAGTAGTGATGAATGAGAGAACAGGAAAAGCAGCCGGCTGCCGCCAGTTTATATAGCCTTAGCTGATTGTAGATTCATACTGCATGAACCGGTATTTGATCCACGACAGACAGGTGCGTCACGATGGTCTAATAATAAAACCCGCGCGGCGTATTATCTGCGTGATGCCCATCCATTGTGTAAGTTCCGCATTGCGTCTCTCACGATATTAAACCGCCCAACTTTCGGACATGTCGGCAAATGTGCGGAGCGACATCAGCCAACGATCACCACTCGTCGTCAATTGGAATAACCCCAGCCTCCACTAAACAACCCCCGTACGGATGTCGCCAGATCAATATCAGGGCGCAAAAATGACACATGTGTCAATGTTATCAAAACCATCTCCTCGAGCATTACTGCGTCAAGCGCACATCATCAACCCCAGAAAAAAAGTTCGTGTGGCTGAACCCACTGTTCTTTGTTCCATAAATAGAACTGCCCCATGTCTCAACCATCTCCATTCTCTATTTTTAGCGTCTATGGCATGAGTACTCCACCGGCAAGACACAAGTTACGCCGGGAGAAGTGCACCTTGTACACCGGGGTCTTTTTGGTGAAGTACGCCGTCATGTGGTCTGGTGTAGCAATGATTTCCTTGCGGCTGGTTTTCTCTGCCGCTTTCTTGGTCGCTTCAGCGCCCACTGTTATGGCCGCACCACCCACATCTTCACTCGTGAATGCCTCCGGAAGCGGACCAGCGTCGTCGGTGTTACGCTTCACGTCCCACACCCGCACCGTATTGTCGGCTGCTCCGCTAACCAAGACACTGCCGTCTCGGGAAAATGCCAACGAGTATACGGACGAACGGCCGTGGCCCCGCATTGATTTGAGCCTACGTCCTGAGCCCGCATCCCAGATGTTTACCACACTATCCTCACCCGCGGACGCAAGCCACCGGCCGTCCGGTGAAACCGCCATGCAGTTGACGGGCCCGGTATGGCCCATGAAGATGCGCACCGCATTTCCCGTGTGCACATCCCACATGCGGCACGTCTTGTCTGAAGAGCCGGTAAACACGTAGTTAGAGTTGGGGTGGAACTCCACGCAGTCCACGTCGTTGATGTGGCCGGCAAAAATGCGCAATGGGTAGATGTGATCTGTGGCCCAGAGTCGTGCCGTCTGGTCGTGCGACGCAGTAGCAAAGTAGTGGCCCAATGGCGAGAATTTCACGTCCCACACCGGCTGGTTGTGGCCCTTGTACAGCACGAGTGCAGTGTAGGTGTCCAACGACCAGAGCCGCGCCGTCTTGTCTTCCGAAGCGGAGATCAAGTACTTGTTGTCGGGCGAGAACGACATGCCGTATACTGGACCTGCATGGCCCACCAACCGCCGGGTGTTGTCGTTGTTGCACGGGTCACGCTTGAACACCGACTTGAGCGGGCGGCCGTCTAAACTCCAGAGCTTGATGAATGAATCCTGGAATCCGCCTGCCACCAAGTTCAGGTCCTGGTTGAACTCTACGCACGTCATGTCGCTGTTGGTGTTGTGGAACGTGTACATGCACACGGATGGGGCGCTGGCCTGGACCGCACCCAACTTAATCTTAGACCGCGAGTCCTCCACCGCAAGTATCATGCGCTTGATATCGCTGGCGTCGGTCATAGGCAACGGCAATGCTTCGAGAGCAGGCGAGTCGGTTTCGGGCGCAGTCATGGCGGCAAACTCGTCCACGAGCGACTTACCGTTGACGGTGTCGGTACTTTCGTCCTTCACCTTCAATTCGGCCTCCACTTCCTTCTCCACCTCCGGGTCCAACGGCATCTTACCGAGAAGCACTGGTTGCTCGTTGAATTTCTCCACCTCGTTGGTGCCGGCAATGTAGCCGGGGATACCCTCTGCCGGGTTTGCTGCACCCTCCTCGTCAACCTTGTCAGGCCTCGTGGAGCTGATGATGGGATTGAGGTACTGGTTGATGATGCGGATCAACACAGTGCCGCCCACGGCCTCGTTCTCGTGCAAGAAGTAGAGAAGCAAGTTCATGGTGGTTTTGGACACGAGAATGCGGTACTTGTTGGAGCGGTACGCCGTGGCCATTCTGTTTTCGCCCAAGTGCTCAGGCAACGAGATGCCCGCAAGTTGCTGGATTTCCAAGCCGTGGAGGATCTTGTGGTCGTCCTGGAACTTGTCCAAGAAGATCTTGGCGTGCTTGATGTAGTTCTTGGCCACCAACTCCAAGTAGCAGTGCACAAAGAGCGGGTACAACAACCGCGTCAACTCCGGCTTATACAAGTCTAACGACGTCTCGACCCACCCCCGCAAAATGCTGTAGGCGCGGTAGTAGATCTCCGGGTCGTTTTCCCGCCGCTGTTTCTCCTCCTCGTCTTTGAGCGCCCGCAACTCCTTTTCCTTGGACAAGTGCAACTCGCGGTCCTTGGTCTCACGCAACTCGCGCTCCGTGCGGAGCACCTTGTCTCTAAGCTCCTTCAACTCGTGTTCCGACTTGCCGTACTTCACGTCGGGTTTTTTGCCGATTTCTCCTGGACCGCCCATCGACGTGGTTCCGGGCGTAGGACTGGGCACGCTGGGGGTAGACGCGTTGGAGCTCTCCAACCGGAACATTGCCTCTGTTTTGTGGAATCCTTTTTTGTTGAGATACTCCATCACGATTCGGTTCAAGTCCGCTTGGGTATACTGCTGTTGGCCGCGTTGTTGTGGCTTCTGCAGCGCGGCCGCGGATGATTCACCGGATCCAACTGTGCTTCCTTGGGGTCCCAGAGTCAGACTGTTGGTTGTGTTCGGATTCTGTGCCATGACGGGGGATTAGGCGGCTAGATACAAATGGTGGAGGTGGTTTGGTGTGTTGAGTGAGGTGTTGGTGTGTGCACGCCCGCGCCTTTTGTTGTGGCTTGGGTAATTTGGGGTTGAGCTGGTGGGATCTCGAGGGTATCAGGGGTAAAATGGGAGTTAGCAGGTAATTGGGACATGTTTGTGATTTTTCAAGCGATGGCTTATGGTGTTTGGCGATTGTGTGCCTGGTTTAGAAATTGCGGGTGGTTTACAGTAGCAGTGTGTTTTCGCAGTTTAATGGTAATTACAAGAATGTTTGTTGATAGGAAAAAGTTTTTTTTTGAAGGTCTTGGACAAAGCCGGAGATAGGAGAAGCGAATCGAGAGAAATAAACGATGGAGATGATTGAACTTTAACGAGTTTCAGCTCTGACTCTACTTTACAGGGTTTACCAACGAGACACGTGCACCTCTGGCTGGGTGCGGTCATTAAGACAAGCATGACCCACAACACATTCATGAACCAGAAGTAATTTATCGATATCCATTAGATTTATGGTAGTAAATGGTTTGCTCCATGCCAATCCATCATTTATGATTGGATTGTGATTGGAGTGAACAATTGTGATCAATTGTGATTGAACGGACATTATAAAGTGGGTCACGAGTAGATTATGAGCTTACGATTAGATCATAAGGATTACATTTGGATCATGGATTGTGAGGGATGCTGATTATGCTGATTATGCGGTATGACTTCTACCGTCTAAGGAATGCTCCGAACCACCGGCTTCGCCACGTCCCACGGCCCCTGCAACTCGTTCTTGTATCTCTGCAAAAACAAAAAGTAGAGCGGAAGAAACACCAGCACAAACGCAATGCCCAAAAGATAGAGTCCCACAAACAATGCCCCATGAACCACATATAGCATGCAGCAGCATACAACCCCCACAACGCCTCCAAGCACAAAATGCGGCGTCGCCAGGTGCTGGCGGAGACGGAAGTCGAAAATCGGCACGAGCACTGCGATTTCCACCGAAAACACCAAGAAACAGAACACGCTGGTGGACGACGCGAGCCGCGACGCCAAAACAATCCCGTTGGCAAACGAGAGGTTGGTAGACACCACCGACCGATACGGTTTGGTGGGATCCAACCCGTAATGGTGACACGCCACGTTGAGACAGGTCAAAATGCACGACACGGCCCAGATCGAGTCCAGCGACGTGGATTCGGTGAGCGACCGGAGAACTGGCGACACCAAAAGAAGTAGCAGTAGCATCATGCCGTACGCCTTGAATTTGTGGCTCTTGCCGCTTGCCACATCCCCCAAAAGGAAGATTAGCGCCAAAAAACTGGCCGCGAGCGTAGGAACATGCGGCGCCCAGAAATCGTTGTAGATGGCGCTGAAGTTGATGTTGACGAGGAGAAGGAGTGAGCCGTAAACCGAAAAGACAGAAAAGTCGGCGAAAAGCTTTGCGTGGGCGTACTTTGCCACGGTGGAGTTGCGTTTGAGCTGGTCAAGAAACGACCCATCGGTGTAGTTGTCCGGATACGGCTGTCGGAGGTAGAGAAGTTTCTTCCAGGGCAGTTTTTGCATTGGGAGCGGCAAGGGTTATCCGGTGATTTGCTTTGGCCCTCCTGATGGCGGTTGGGGCCTGTGTGGTTAGGGATTTGATTGTTCTATGCTTGACTGGGCATAGGTGCGCGATCGAAAACCCGTGCAAGTCACAAGTACATTTGGCCCATTCGGTACATTTGGTTCTTTGGCCCATTTGGTATACTCTCGACCTGGCAAGTAAAACTGAGTCGCTGTTGCAGTTAACGATTCATTCTGCCATCACCCGATATACTGTTCCTTCATTCTCGTGCCGCGATATATTTCCTATTCTCAATACCTCCTCCAGCGTATCTACATCAAACTACTATCGGACCTTTCCCCTTTCGGCACACCGCATTCTTCAACTACCATGTTCAACCCCTTGGGCTCCCGCCAGAACAACCCCCCGCTGCTGTCGCTGATCAGTTCATTTCCTCGTCTACGAGAAAAGTACTCTTTGCCCGAAACAAATGCGTCGGAAATGTCAACAATAGATGCCCACAGTCTTCGAACAATCGACCAGCTTTCGACCTCAAGGGCCAGTGTTGCGATTCTGGACAAATTGTGGACCCAGATTGATGTTTTGGATGACGTCAAACTTATGGCCGAAGATGTAAAGAAACGCGGGTCGTTCTTCAACGAAGACTTCACCAGTCTGCTCTATGACATGAAGGTGGCGCAAAAGAAACTCCAGGAGGTTGTTTCCCGCCACCAGGAAGTGAATGAACGTGCCAGAATCGAGCGAAATGAAGATGCTCAGGAAATCGACCGGGTGTGGGGTTTGGCCGAGGGAGATCCGGAAAAGGAAACGGAAATCACCAAGCAGAAGATGCAGAAGTTCTTTTTTCTGCAAGAAACGGACAAGCCCGGTGCCCAGCAGAAGGATTTTGACCAGTTGAATGACTACGTGAAGGAAGTGCTGGGGAGTTTGGAAGTATTGGGTCTGCGGATGAAGAGATTTGATGAGGCAACGAAAAAGTTGTGGTGAGAGAGAAGGGCGGAGTTACGGTACCCGTGGAGAACGCAATCCACTAATAGAGAGGAAAGCTTGAGAGATCTATGTTCCACGTATTCAGTACAGCATCCAATACTAGCCAATACATTATCCAATAGTACTCAATCCGGTGCTCAGAACCGTATTCAGTTCCGACTTCAAGTATCCAATATGGTATCCAATATAGCATCCAATATAGTATCCAATATAGTATCCAATACAGTATCCAATATAGTATCCAATAAGTATCCAATACAGTATCCAATACAGTATCCAATATAGCATCCAATAAGTATCCAATACAGTATCCAATATAGCATCCAATAAATATCCAATACAGTATCGATCACTAATCCGATACAGCATCGAATACAGTATCCAACAGGCTATCCGATACAGTACCAATTACACCTTCAATACAGCGATTGGTATCCCAAATAACCTGGGACATCGAAACCAAAGACGACCAAGATAACTACAGCAAGACTATTCCAAACATATGCAAGGACATCAGCATAAAACACATTTTCTATTGGCTTAGCACATTTCTACACGCAAATGGCCCCATATGAAACTGTTGGCCGTAAATTGCTCCATCGAAAATATTCCGTGCAAAATTGCTGCTTTAGTTGGCCCAGGAAAATTAGTAGAAAAATCTCTGCAACCGTCTCATTGGCTATTGAATTCGACCGAGCAAAGTATCACCAAATGTGAACGCAAGTGCAAACCCCCATAGCCCAATGCTAACGGTAAAGGCGTTCAACGGCAAAACAGAAATTGCTTCGGGCCTACGCCCCCCACACCTCCGGGAAAACAAACAAAAGTTTTCCCGACCACCACCCCGGATAAATGCGGCAGGTGGTGCGTATACTCATGCAAATATCACCCAACCCGGCACGGGCCCCACTTTCCACCTGCATGGGTGCCCTTTTCCCACCATTGTCCCCACGATTTTTCCGTAACGTGCACTCACCTCAGTCAAACCACTATGCGCTTACGCTGTCATTGACGCACAGACCGCATCATTCTTGGGCAAAACGCGCTCTGATTGGCGGGCACGAGCCGTTTTACCAAGGCGGTGGCAGTTGACGCCCCCCACCAAATGGGGCCACGCATCACTCCTTCACTTTGTTCCACCGACGCCCAATCGCAGAAATTTACCCGACACCGCCGGAAAAAATGCGGGCGGCCTGCAGACTCCAGGTGAGTTTTTTCCGGGGCCCCATATTTGCCTAAAACGGCGGACGACCAGGGCATCGCGGGCCTGCTCCACAGGCGGGTTTAATAGCACAAATCGCCGTACGGTGGTGGTGGCACCCGTTGCGTCCGCCTTCAAATAATTTCGGTGCAAATCCCACCCGGAACAACCGGTGTCCCGCCGTATGCGCCCCAATGTTTTCCCCACGTCAAAGTGGGCGGACAATGGACCCGTGCACCACGAGTGACTAGACGCGGAGTAAAATCACCCGAGCCCTTGGGACCCGCGTACGTGCAGGAACACCGCATTTTTCCGACACCACCTGACGAACACCTCCTAAACTATACGCACTGTGGTATGCGATTATTGCAGATTTGGGGAACGGTGGCCGAGCGGCAATTTGGACGGTAGTTATTACCCGCCGCGGCGCCCACTCTTCTCGTGGGTATAAAAACCCCCGTTTCCCCCGGGTGATGGAGGTTCCATCACTCCCCCACTTGTTACCAGATACCCAGTGTGCACATACCACGCTCACCTGCTACCCGCATACTTATAAAAGTGAATCTGCCGCCGAGTTTTTTCTTGCTTTTTTTCCCCAGTTAGTTCACTACAACAGAAAAACATTTTACCATGGTTAGATTAGGTCCAAAGCCACCCCAACACAGAAAGGGTACCTTCACCAACGTCCCAGAGGCGCTCCTCGAGGAAATCCACCAGTACGAGGAAATCCTCACCTTGCCAACGGAAAAGTTGCAAGAAATCACCGCCCACTTCATCACCGAATTGGACAAGGGTTTGTCCAAGGCGGGCGGGAACATTCCTATGATTCCCGGCTGGGTTCTTAACTTCCCAACCGGCCAGGAAACCGGTGACTACTTGGCCATTGACTTGGGTGGAACCAACTTGAGAGTGGTTTTGGTCAAGTTGTTGGGTGACCACAAGTTCGACACCACCCAATCCAAGTTCGCGTTGCCAAAGCAATTGAGAACCGGCTCTGCCGACGAGTTGTGGGACTTCATTGCCCAATGCTTGCAAAAGTTTGTTGCCGAATTCTACCCTGATGGAGTTTCCGCTCCGTTGCCATTGGGCTTCACCTTCTCCTACCCTGCTTCTCAAGACAAGATCACCGAGGGTGTGTTGCAAAGATGGACCAAGGGTTTCGACATTGACGGTGTCGAGGGCCACGATGTGGTGCCAATGTTGCAAAGCTCCATCCAAAAGTTGGGTGTCCCAGTTGAAGTTGTTGCGTTGATCAACGACACCACCGGTACGCTTGTGGCGTCCATGTACACCGACGCTGAGACCAAGATGGGTCTTATCTTCGGCACTGGTGTCAATGGTGCATACTACGACGCCTGTGGCGACATTCCTAAGTTGGAAGGCAGATTGGCGTCCGACACCTCCAACGACACTCCAATGGCCATCAACTGTGAGTACGGTTCGTTCGACAACGAGCACAAGGTGTTGCCAAGAACCAGATTCGACATCACCATCGACAATGAGTCCCCTAGACCGGGTCAACAGGCGTTCGAGAAGATGATTTCCGGTTACTACTTGGGTGAGGTGTTGCGTCTCATTTTGCTCGAGTTGGCGGAAGAGAAGGGCTTGATCTTCAAGGGCCAAGACTTGACCAAGTTGAAGGAGGCCTACGTCATGGATGCGTCCTACCCATCCAGAGTGGAACAGGACCCGTTCGAGAACTTGTCCGATGTGCAAGACTTGTTCCAAGAGAACTTGAACATCGAGACCACTTCTCCGGAGAGAAAGATCATTAGAAGATTGGCCGAGTTGATTGGTGAAAGATCTGCCAGATTGTCTGTGTGTGGTATCGCTGCCATCTGCCAAAAGAGAGGCTACAAGACCGCCCATTGTGCTGCCGATGGCTCTGTTTACGAAAAGTACCCCGGCTTCAAGGAGAGAGCCGCGAAGGGCTTGAGAGACATTTTCGGCTGGGCCGACGATGAGGAGGACCCTATTGTGATTGTTCCAGCTGAGGATGGATCTGGTGTGGGTGCTGCTGTGATTGCTGCTTTGACCGAGAGAAGATTGAAGGAGGGACTTTCTGTTGGTGTTGTAAACTGATGAGTACATGAGTATAGCTAATGACTAGAATATCTATATGTTTACGTTCGATGGCTGTAGGTTAGATGAGGGGTTGCGGCACTGGCACACTGGCCCCGTGAAAGTTTCTGCTATCAAATGACAAGTCAGACTAGATGAACATGGAAATGTTGGAAGAATGAAAATAAAGGTAGGGTTTAAGACTAGACGAGGAGGAAATAGACTATCTTCGAAAGACTAGACTACAAGAATAAAGACTACAGACTACAAGAGTATAAGTACAGACTGTAGATGAGACTATGTGGCTATAGACTGCATGACGATAGACCGCTGGATTGAAAACCACAAGAATAAAACCTTAAAACGGATGGCAAATTCATCTGAAAACACGTTCTTTGATATTTTGAAAAACGTTCTTTGATATTTTGAAAAACGTTTTTTGATATTCGGCATCATGGAACGGCTGAAGGAACTCACCACGACTACGACATGGTGATCATGCACGGTCACAAGTGTCGGAAGTGCACTTGCAACAGTAATTTACATTGCTCTCTGAGCATGGAACGCGAAAAACGGGCTCTATTGCGAATTTTCGAATATTTCTAAGCATTCCATTACAATATACCCTCACTATTTTCCAAAACTCCATTACAATCCATCACAGAGAATGCCCGGAAACCGCCTCCGGCGGGTTGCGAGGTAACAGGATGTACGGGTGTCTTGCGACCATACTCGCAGCGCTGTTCACCATCACCTTATACTTGCCACACAAACCGCACAATGTCGCTATCATTCGAAACTGCCTCCGTCATTGAACAACTCGAAAATGCAGTCCAGGGAATCGAAGATGCCGTTTCCATGACGCAAATGTCGTCCGATGATTTGGTCAGCACCGAAGACATTTCTCACACCCACGACATCATTCTTGAAGGACGCCAACAGGACGAGAGCGAAACAGACGACGAAGTGCTGCTGGAAACGGTTCTTTCGTTCAATTTGTTTGATGTCTTGCGCAAGGGCGCCATCAACTTGGTGTTGCCCTTCATCAACGGCATCATGCTTGGGTTTGGCGAGATTTTCGCTCACGAAATTGGATTCAAGTATGGTTTTGTGGGCGCCCGGGTCCAGCCGCCACGGCGCCAGCTCCAGGCACAGAAGCCAAAGTTTATATAATGAATGACGATATCAGATCCCGTA
Source organism: Clavispora asparagi (assembly GCA_030573135.1). Classification (NCBI taxonomy): domain Eukaryota; kingdom Fungi; phylum Ascomycota; class Pichiomycetes; order Serinales; family Metschnikowiaceae; genus Clavispora; species Clavispora asparagi. The sequence goes on from JAJMCU010000085.1 coordinate 10,154, forward strand.
GCCGCTGGAGTGGTTCACTGACGATTTCTTGACGGGGTTTGATGATCTCAGGTTTATTGCCGGGATCCTTGACGGGCGTCTTGATGTTATTGATCAGCCACGTTGTTGAAGCACGTCATGTGTAGGCTCAGTGGAGAACACCCTCTCTGTCGCAGAACAACTGGTGGTTTCTGTCCTTCCCGATGGGGAACCTTTTCTTGGTTTGGCACGAAAGACATGTGTGCACCAAAACATCGGCTTTTTCCGAGTTTTTCAGGGCGTTTTCCACTTCCATCGCCATGGTAAGTCCCGGAACAAGCACGGTGGAGCACGTTTTGCACATGACCCGCTTCAAGTGGGGCAGAAGCTTGAGTACCGTCCGCTTCAGCACAAGATCCACGTTTCGGCCCATCAGACGGGCCATCACGGGATTGTTGTGGCTGGCGTAAAAGCTGGCCACTTGGAAGAGATACGACGTTCGCAGGTACGGATCTTTGCTTACTCGAGGCAACTTGACGTTCTTGGCCATAATGGTGGGAGAATAGCCGGAGATGGGCACACCCAAACCTCTCTCACAAGGTGGTGGGTCACGTGGTTTGCCTGGGGCGTGCTGGGTGCATGGAGAGGTATACCGGGGCTTATGGAGTTAGCGAGATATTATTCCTTCCTTGGGGCATTGGAACGGGTGGGCGCTCTCGGGGTAAAGAAATGGTGGTCACTACTGCTTGCACGAAGACTTTTCATCCATCACATACTAATTAACCGGTGTTTTTCACCGAATCGTCTTTTCTTGATTTGTTGCTTCCTCTCGTAGTGAATACTTCTTCTGTTTTTCAAATCACCTCCGGTTTCCCCAGCTTTCCTTTTCTTCACTAAATCCGCCTTCAATCCAGTCTTGTCCTCCTCTCTTGCTTTCCCCGGTCTGTATGCACTCCCAGCACCCGAGAGGCGAACACCCACACATTTCTGCCGCCTTGGTTCACCTTAACTAAGTTCATCTACTAATCCAATGAGTGGCTACGACAGTGCCTTATCTATTTTCTCGTATGTGTTTTTCCTTATCCGATTTCCATTCCCTTACTAACCGCCAGGCCTGATGGGCATGTTTTCCGTATGTGTTTCTGATATCATATCGAGCGTGGGTCCTGACTTGTGGATGGTAAAACCGTTTGGGTGGGTGAGGTATTTGGTGCATTTTCTGTGGTTTCAATCCAATTCTTATTTGTTGGTGAGTTGTTGTTCGACCATCGGACGCCAATCTCTTTCCTGTTTCGGATTCGGGTTCTATCTGGCCGTTCTGGGAGGTGATTTGTCCCATTCCATGTGATTGCCGTTATATTTCCCAGTTAATTGTTATCTATTTCCTTTCCACTTGTTTCCTTTCCATTTGTTTCCCTTCCACTTGTTTCCCTTCCACTTGTTTCCCTTCCACTTGTTTCCCTTCCACTTGTTTCCCTTCCACTTGTTTCCCTTCCACTTGTTTCCCTTCCACTTGTTTCCCTTCCACTTGTTTCCCTTCCACTTGTTTCCCTTCCACTTGTTTCCCTTCCACTTGTTTCCCTTCCACTTGTTTCCCTTCCACTTGTTTCCCTTCCACTTATCATTTCCCGTCCACTTCTCCCCGCCTGAGTATCCCCCGGTTTCATACTAACAAATAGAGGTTGAATACGCTTCTGAAGCGGTCAAAAGAGGCACTTGCGCCGTCGGCGTTAAAGGCGCTCTGAGTGTTGTTTTGGGTTGTGAAAAGAGAACCACTCTAAAGCTACAAGACCCTAGAATCACTCCCAACAAGATCTGCAAGATCGACAACCACGTTTTGCTCACTTTTGCCGGATTGAATGCCGATGCGCGTATTTTGGTTGACAAGGCCAGAGTGGAGGCGCAATCCCACAGATTAAACTTGGAAGATTCCGTTTCCATCGAATACTTGACCAAATATGTTGCGGGGGTGCAGCAAAAGTACACCCAGTCCGGTGGTGTCAGACCTTTCGGTATTGCCACCATGATTGCTGGATTTGACTCCAACGATACCACTCCACGTTTGTACCAGACCGAACCCAGTGGAATTTACAGTGCATGGAAGGCGCATGCCATTGGCCGCTCTGCAAAAACCGTGAAAGAATTCTTGGAAAAGAATTACGAAGAAAACTTGACCGACGAACAAACGATCAAGTTGACAGTCAAATCGTTGTTGGAGGTGGTCCAGACAGGCGCTAAGAACATCGAGGTTTCTGTGTTGAAACCTAACGACGAAATTACCCAGTTGTCTGTTGAAGAGATCTCCAAGTACGTCGACGAGATCGAGGCGGAGAAACAGGCTGAGGCAGAGAAGAAGAAGAAGAAGTCTAAAGATTAAATAACCAATATAGGTCGTGATACACCATGCTGTAGAATTGCACATATCGAGTACATGAAATGGTGCTGCGGTTTGGCGTCGGCCAAATACTTTCCTACTTAAAGATGGTTCCAGTGCTCTCAGCATTATCGTTCTTACCTATATACCAATCAACGCTTCGTCTTTTTCTTTCCCTTTCCTTTTGTGTCCTTGGCGTCTGGCTTTCTCTTGGTCAGACTCACCACGGTGAAAAAGCCATCCAAACGGCCCTGGACTCCGCCCTTCAACGACTTCTTGAGTTTTTCCGCTCCGCTGCGGATTCTATCTTCGCTGAAGCCCTTTTGCTTCACCATAAACTCAATCAACCCGTCCACATCGGGTTCGTTCCACTTGAAGTTAACGTCTTCGCCCTTGGTGATTTCGGGGTTCATAAAAAGCTGCTTGGCCTCATCGTAGGGCCAGTTCTCCGGAACCTTGTATTTGGTCTTTTCTTGGTTCTCCGTGATCCACTTGACAATGTTTTCCAACGAACCGTGTTCTTTAATCAATTTGAACGCAGTCACGGGGCCAACGCCCTTGATCGTTTCACAGTAGTCACAACCCAACAAAATACACAAGTCCACAAAAGTCGATCTGTCCATCCCCAATCCCTTCAACATCTCTTCGTAGTTGATTTGATCAATGGGCATTTTCCGCGCCTCGGCTACCGTTAAATGTCTCAAGAGAAATTTTGGCTCGTAGCACAACGTGTCCATATCTTCCGAAGCAGCAGCAAACACTTTTCCCGCTCTGGCAAGTTCAGCACATTGCGCTTCCGCTTCGGATGGCGCCACGATGTACGGAATCCCCATCAATTCCAATAATTTCTTTGCCTCATCATTTTGTTCGCGAGACGCACGAACCGTTCTCTTTTCGTACTTCATTAGTTCTTCCGCCGTTCCGGTTTCCTTCAAATCTTCGATCTGCTTCAAAGCATCCTGACGTTTAAGCAATCTTTTCTCCAACTCACCACCCTTCAACACCGGGGGTTTTCCGTCAAACACATACATGGGCTTTAAGCCGGTTTCCACTAATCTGATAGTACGGTAAAACATTCCCAGCAAATGAGAAGTAGTCTCCCCGTCTTCACTAGTTAATTGCTGGCCATCTTGTTGTCTGACGGCGATAAGGTATTGGTATAAACACATGGAAGCATCAATGGCGACTTTTCTGCCGAAAAGGTTCTTGAGCTGAAACTCCTTGAACGCGTCTGGCGCGTGCTCTTTGATAAGCTGATTTAAACCTAGGTGTTAATAAATTGACTTTTGGTTTTTCCTATGATATATACGTGTGAATCGTACCCTTGACACCCATGCTGTTGAAAAGACTTGCAGTTGGAGTAGTTGCACGGTAAATGTCGCATCGCTCTAACACGCGCCGCGGTTGTGTACAGAACGCGTGTCTCTGCCTCTGAATCTGTGTCCTCGGATTATTTGTCTGCGCTTGTGAGCTACCTCATACATGGGAGACCTTAAACGTCCAGTCTCCAGTATTGGGGTCGTAGTTTTCAAACTTCATGTCGTCGAGCGACTTCAACTTTTCGATGTGCTTCTTGACGATTTCGTCCTTTGGATCCAAAATCGCCAATTTGGTCTTTTTGTTGATAGGGTAGCATCCTTCTAACGTCACCTGTGCTGGCAAGTTCAACCCTTCACCTTCTTCAGGCGCATCGTCGTTAGGGTACACTATAATGTTCTTGGACCCAAACACAACGATGTTACCGCAAATGTCGTCCAAGTTGAAAGAAGACAAGTCCACCGGTTGGGTGAATCTGATCTGACCGTAATACTTACGGCCAATGGTGAAATTTTCGATGGCGCGCAACTCTGTAAGAGGCTTAGCCTTTAGCTCGGATAACTTCGGTGACGTCCAGTATCCGTCATCGTCGATCTCTTGTTGGTTGTATTCCACTTGAAGCTTCTCTTGTTTCGTCTTCTTTTCCACCTCAAATGAGACGCCCTTTGGTTCTGTAGGTTTGTCCGTAATAGCGGCCAAATGGTTGGATGTTGGCTCTTGCGAGCCATTAACAACCAACTTTCTGAACTCGATCTTTGGCGCAAAGATCTCCGACGACAAAATGGCTCTATCCACGTCTGCGCTGAACAAAGATTCCTTGTTACTGACGGGTTTCTCTTGTGTAGAGGAGAAAACCACCTCCTTTGCAGGAGTACTGACTCTCTTTTCCGCGATGAACAACGGAGCCACTCTATGGGCACTGGCCAAAGTGACCTTCTTCTTAGTGCTCTTCACTGGCACCGCAAGAGGAATCTCTTGGGCCTGTGAGTTTTGGTTGGCACCCGAAATACTCAGGAAAAGCTGATTGTTGCCGTATGGGTTTTGTGCGTTGATATTGATCAAGCTTTGTTGGCCATTCTGCTGTTGTTGTTGGTTTTGGCCCAACGACCCGCCGAACAAGCCGCCACTGGTTCCATTATTCTGGGTTGTGCCTGTATTGGTATTGTTGTTTCCGAACAATCCTCCACCGGTCTGGCCACCAAAAGTGGTTGCAGGCTTGCTTCCGAAAAGGCCACCCGAGGTGCCATTGGCATTGTTCGCGGCGTTGTTGCCACCGAAAAGGCCACCCGACGTGTTGTTGGTTCCTGTAGCGTTGTTCAGGCCAAACAAGCCACCGGAAGTGCCCAGGTTCGTATTGCCGCCAAATAATCCGCCAGTAGCTGCTGGAGCAGCAGGCTTGGCACTAAAAAGTCCACCAGAAGCGTTGTTTTGTGTCTGACCAAATCCAGAGCTGGTTCCCGTGTTACTGCCACCAAACAAGCCACCCGTGGTACCGGCAGGCTTTGCCCCAAAGAGACCGCCTGCCGTGTTAGTGTTGGCATTGTTGTTGGCTCCGAAGAGCCCACCAGACGCTGTATTGTTGTTTGATGCTCCCCCAAACATACCACCACCAGTGTTGCCGGTGTTAGTGGCACCAAACATACCGCCGGCGTTGTTGTTGGCCGAGTTGTTGGCACCAAACAAGCCGCCAGAATTGTTATTGGATGTGTTAGAGGCACCAAAGAGCCCGCCGCCACTGTTAGTGTTGGTGGCGCCAAATGCAGAGGGTTGGTTGTTATTGGCAGTGTTGGATGCGCCAAAGAGCCCACCCGCGGCAGCAGGCTTGCCGAAACCGGTAGAGCCGCCAAACATGCCTCCGGTGGATCCGGAATTGGCCCCACCAAATACATTGTTGGTGTTGTTGGCCGAACCAAACCCACCGGCATTGTTGTTGCTGCCGAACGCGTTGTTAGTATTGTTGGCCGCACCAAACACGCTGCCTGTGTTAGCGGTATTGTTGGAGGTGCCAAATGGCGAGGCGTTGTTGTTGGCCGCACCAAATGGCGAGGCGGCTGTGTTGCTACCGAACGCGGAGTTTGTGTTGCTACCGAACGCGGAGTTTGTGTTGTTGCCGAATGCGGAGTTTGTGTTGTTGGCACCGAAGCCGGAGGCGGTGTTGTTGGAGGCGCCAAAACCGGAGGCGGTGTTGTTATTGGTGGCACCAAACGCCGATCCAAACCCGGTGCTGGGCTTGGCCGCACCAAACGCGGAGGTGGAGTTGTTGCCGAACGCCGACCCGAACCCGGACCCGGTGTTGGTAGTGTTGCCGCCAAAGGGTGAGGTGGCGGCACCACCAAAGGCAGATGTGGTGTTGCCCCCGAACCCGGACGCAGCATTGCCGCCAAAGCCTGAAGTGGCGGTGTTAGCACCAAAGCCCGAGGTGGCCGTGTTGGCACCAAAACCAGAAGTGGCAGTGTTGCCGCCAAAAGCGGAGCCCGTGTTGGCGCCAAACCCGCCCGCCGCGTTGCCACCGAAAGCTGAGTTGGTTGTGCTGCCAAACCCAGCCGCAGGAGCACCCGTGCCGTAGCGGCGCCCCGCCTCGTAGTCTTTGAGCCGCAACTCCTCAAACGCAAACTTCAGGTACTCCGGCATGTTGGCCACGCTCTGGTAGTAATTGGTGGAGGTGCCCTCCTTTTCCACAAACGGCTCGAACGGCTTGGCCGCAGTTCCGTTGTTGACCGTGGTCTCGGCGCCGCCAAACGGCGTGACCGAGTTGTTGGTGGGGGTGCCAAAAGACGCTCCAAACGACTTGTTGGCGCCACCAAAAACGCTGCCGCCACTGCCGCCAAATCCACTGCTGGCCGCGCCGCCGGCGTTGCTGCCAAATGGTGACAGCGTGGTGTTGTTGGTGCTACCGCCGAACATGTTGTTGTTGTTGTTGTTGTTGTTGTTGGCGCCGAACGCGGAGGAGGAGTTGACGCCGAATGCGGAAGGCGCCGCGTTGGCGGTGCTGCCAAAAGCGCCGCTACCGCTGCTGGCGCCAAATCCGCCGTTGTTGGTGTTAGCCGCCCCAAGTACGTTGGTGTTGTTGGTTTGGCCAAATGCAGAATTGGAGGGAGCCAGGCCAAACGGAGAGGCATTGGTGTTTCCTGTGCCACCAAAGGGGGAAGTGGAGGGTGCGGCGGAGGCACCACTGAAGCCTCCGAATCCGGAAGTGGTTCTTCCAAACATGGGTGAAGAAGAGATGTAGTTTTTGCTGATTTTTTTGGTGCGCCGGAAGGATGCAGTACGATCTGGTGGATATGGAGTTGGGATCGAAGGGTGGACCCGAGGAATCAGAGCGACGGAACGCAAAGGGAATTTAATTGGTGTTTTTATTTGATATGGAGCTGCGATTGCGGGTTATATTGGTTTGGTGTTGTTTCTAGTCTATCTGGTGCTTGGTTGGTGCGCGCTATATTAGTGTGGGTTGGGTGAGAGTTTGAGGTGGAATTGGCGGTGAGTCGGATTTCTCGATACGGCGACTGTGATTTGACTTTTGTCTTTTGTAACAAAGAAGGTGATTTGAGTTTTGTCTTTTGTAACAAAGAAGGTGATTTTGGTGCTTGTCGTTGGCTCAAACTTTTATAACCGTTTATTGTGACGCCAGAAAAGCTATATAGAGAGAGTCGGAAGTGTTGCGACATCCGAGTGATACCAGATCAGCTACAAGAGTGACAACAGATACCAATGGAATAAGAAAATTTTAAATTGACAACAAAATAGCAATAGCTGCATCGTATACCTGATAGAATGATAATAGGATAGGCAATAGAGTGGCACAGCATAGACAGAGTGGGAGAGTCAAAGGGTGATGGCAGGAGAGTCAATAGAATGGCACCGGAAGAGCTAAATCAGAAATAGCAGAAGAGTTACTAGAGGTAAAGCAGAATATCCAATCTTACAACATAATAACGAATTGAGTTACGTCAGAGCTAGTATAGTTATGTCGGTCCAAGCGAGTTACCACAGAGAATCTAGAGTGACTATAGAAAAGCTTTGCGAAGGGTGTCATTCAGGTATGCTACAGAGTCATGTCGTTACTGGGCTATAGTTCTTTTTTTTTTTTCTGGACCATATTTCCTATGATCTGTATGTCCTCGTCTGTATGCTCTGGTCTATCCTGGTCTACCTGGTCTACCTGGTCTATCCTGGTCTATCCTGGCCAATCCTGTCATTCTTTTAATAAACTGTCTTGGATACATGCGTTCACCCATCCACGCAATCAAAGATCACCAATCTAATTCCCAATATTCATTCAGTCTACTCCACACTCCTCCTATCATTCATTCTTTCTATTTTCTTGGTCTGTTATTTTTCATCTACTCCTCCTTCATCTCCTCCACCTTTTGCTTCTTGCTCAAAAGCGACAGAATGTCGCCGCCCGCTCTCTTTGTGGTCTTGGTCTTGGTAGTTTTCGCCTCAAACTTCTTCAAGTGTTCTGCTCTCTCCTTAGCTCCGAGTTTGCTTAACTCCTCTCGTTTGGTTACATACTCCTCGTCGTCCACCTTCTTGTCTTGAAGCCACTCCAACAACTTGATCTCCTCGCCGTAGATGGAGTCGTCCTTGCCCACCGGCGTTTCCAACACAATGGGAATGTTCTGGAGACGAGGATCGTTGGCAACGATACGGAACGTTTCGAGCCCCAAAAACCCGTGGCCGAGTTTCTGGTGTAAGTCGCGGTTGGCGCCCACCGGCGCCTTGGAATCGTTCAAGTGGATCGCACTCAAGTAGTCCCAGCCAATAATCTGCTCAAACATCTTCCAGAATGCCTCCCACTTGTCATAGTCGCTGATGTCATAGCCGGCAGCAAACGTGTGGCACGTGTCAATGCAAACGCCCACCCGAGACTTGTCTTCCACCAAATCAATCACATCGCGGATATCTTGCAAGTTCGAGCCAATCAAGTTGCCGTGGCCCGCCATGTTCTCAATGACGATCTTGACAAAGTTGGTTTCGCTGATGGCACGGTTGATGTTCTTGGCCAACTGCTTCAACGCGGCCGAATGGTCGCCGTCCAAACTGGAGCCCGGGTGGAAGTTGTAGAGGCCAATGTCCAACGTCTCGCACCGCTTCAAGTCGTCCAAAAACAGCCCGTATGCCTTGTCTTCCTTCTCCTTGTCCGGGTTGGCCAAGTTGATGAAGTAGGACCCGTGGGGCAAAATGTCGGTTCTGGGGTTGTAGCCATACTTTTCGCAGAGTCGCTTGAACTCCGTCACCTCCTCGTCTTTGATATCGGGCGAAACCCACTTGCGGGGTGACTTGAGAAAAAGCGCAAATGAGTTGGCGCCGATATCCATAGCGTTGGTCACCGCCTTGCTGATTCCGCCGGCCATCGCCACATGGGCTCCGAACTTGAACCTGCACTCGACTCGAGGATACTTAAAAACCGGCTCGGCGGCCGCCTTGACAGTTTTGGTCACGGCTTTTTTTCTGGGGTTAGTGGGGTTGGTTGAGGCGAAGAGGGTACATACGGCATGGTGTGGTTGGTTGAAGTTACTATCGGCGAGTGCGATCAGTGCAGTGCGAGTGGGGTCGAGCATATTATGGAGATTTTTTTGGAGAAAGGACATTGGCTGTTTCGAGGGAAGGAGAGGATGGGGGATGGTTGAAGGTGGTAATTGGACATTAATACGGTTGAGATTGGGGGTGTGGAGGGTGATTGCAGAGGGAGGTTTTAGGAAGATTGCATGGGGAGAAATCTCAAGAATGTATGGTGTCTTATGGGAAATTGTGGAGGGTTTATGGTGAGAGAGTTGTAGAGAGAGAGATGTAAGGTGAGAGAGATGTAAGGTGAGAGTTGTAAAGTGAGAGAGTTGTTCGGTGAGAGGGTTTATGGTAGGGTTTATGGTAGGGTTTATGGTAGGGTTTATGGTAGGGTTTATGGTAGGATATATAGTGGCAGGGGTTGTAAGGCTGGGATGTTCTAGGTCTGGGTTGTAGAGGTAAGTTCGATAATTTGTGCAATCGGGCAGAATTGTGCAATCGGGCAGAATTGATTGGTGTGGAATGTAGATATGCAAAAAAGCTAGGGATTACCAGTCTTTAAGCGGTTTCGTATTGAGCAGTATCGAACCATTACACCGCGCTACGCCAACCATCAGTCGCGGAAATCAGTAGCAGGCTGTGGTTGTATGAAAATATTAATGGTGTTAGCACCGGTGGGTCAGAGATACGACATGGATGCAACTTCAGATGCCAAGCCATCTTGACATTGGCCCTTTTCATTCTGGCGTGTCGGCCAGTTCCTCTCTGGTCAGCCAGCTCCTCTCTGGTCGCCCAGCTCCTCTCTCACTTGATAAACTCCTGCGCCAGCGGCGCGCGCTCCGCAGGCAACACCGTCGCATTGTCGCTGAACCGCTCCGCGCGCTTGCGCGCCTGCGCCCGGCGCTTGTCGCCCGGCGCGCCCTGCGCCGCCTGCTCGTCGCGCGGCACAAACACATCGAGGCCAAAGTGCGCCCGCTGCGCCGGGTCGAGGTACGCCATCGCCGCCAACAAGGTGTAGTACGCGTCGTTGGCCGCATTGTGGAGATTCAGGTGGGGGATCTCCACCGTGCGGAGAAGCCCCCGCAACAGGCCGCCGGTGGGGCGGGAGAGGTGGTGCACCTTTTCCGTGTCCACGGTTTCAATGTCGCGCACCTCCATCACGCCGTGGCGCGCTAGCCACTGGATGTCGCCGCCCACATTGTGGCCCACCAACACCCCGGTGCACTTGTTGAGGTAGTAGGCCAAAACGTCGCTCAACCACCCGCGCAGCTCCGTGCTCAGCATCTCGTACGACACCCCGCCGTTGAACCGCATCTTGTTGTCGGGCACGTAGCGGCCGTTGTTCATGCTCTTGTTCTCCTTGACCAAAATGTGCGCGGTGCGGATGCGCGGCACCACCAGGGTCCACTGGTCGCGCGGGTCGTACACCGCAAGCCCAATCTCGGTGATTTTGTTCGGGTTTTGTTCCCACGCCTCCACATCGATGGCCACGAGCGGGAACTGCCGGAGGTACACGAGTTCCATCCAGTGGCGGAGCCGCTGGACTTTGTTGGGGTCGCCAAGCTGGAACTTGGTGTGGGCGAAATAGTGGTCGAGGGAGCGGCGGAGCTCGGCCTGGATGGGGGAGGTCATCAGTGGGGGAAGTCGGACCATGGATTTTTTGGGCGCGAGATTGCGACGATGAGAAAGGCGGTGGAGTGGGTGCGCGTACCGGATTTCTGGATGTGCTGGATGTGGTTCTGCGGGCTGTGGTTCTGCGGGCTGTGGTTCTGTTTTGTGTTTATGGGTGTTTGGTTGTTGAGGCGGGTGCCTGTGTGGACTTTTGTGTTTTTTACTTTTATTTTTTTGTTTTTTTGGCGTCTGTTTGGTTGGTAGGGTTCTTTTCCACCGTGTACGGGCCATAGATCGTTTCGCACCTTTCACGAATTACTCCGCAATCTGGGACAATACGCCGCTCAGGCACATAAACGTCACTCAGGAACAATTCCTTCCATCACGGACAATTCGCCAACCAGGAGTTTTACGTCGGTCGGACACATATTTCCCTCGTGGTGGTTCTCTTCGCAATCAAGATAACGGAACCGTATTTTTGCGATGGTCTAGGCCCGGTCCTGTTCTGGTCGCAGGTTGTCGGTCCAGTCGCTACTCTGCTTGTACCCTACTGCTTATACTGCTTGTACCCTACTGCTTATTTCCTTCTCACTTTCACGGAACCAGTTGATCTAGTCTGTTGTCTACAGCACTAGCCGTATGCACCATTCGACTATCCCTCTACACTCTCCCTTCACCTGTCACTGAACTACCTCGTAGCCGTCCTGCGCATACACCGTTCGATATCTTCCATCACTTCTCATCTACACTTTCCGCCACACCCGTCATACCCTCACCTCTTCCCAGAATGTCGCTTGACATTCTTCTGGGTCAGCCTCTGGCTAGCGCCATTGAGACTTGTCTCAAATCTTATTGTCCCACAAAACCGGCCCACCACCTACTATTGGTCACCGCATTGCTCAAATACACCGTTCCCGAAGCCTACTTGCAATTACCGGATCAAACCAAGGATACTGTTGCCGCTGCGTTCCGCTCTGCGGTTGGTCTTGGTAATCTCATTGCCAAAATCGCATCTTTGGCCTCGGTGCCGTCGGAATCCGCCCAAGCCCCCACTGCTCTCCTAAACTGCCACCTTCTGCTTCTACATAAGGTGTTGGCGCCGCAATTGGTGCTCCAGATGTGCAGCACGCCCCTCGAGCTCCGCGAGGCCGATAGGCTTTTGTTTCGGGGCAAGTGCTACTCGGTGGTGCGCGAGGCCGACCTCAAGCACCATGATCTCCATCTTCCGCCAGTGCTCACGTCCATGGCGGCCTATACCGGGTTTTTGTGCCGCGAGCTTAGCTTTTTGCAAGGCACCATCGATACCAAGGCATCCAATGGGCTAATTCTCTCGCTTTTCTCCTTGAGCGGCGAGCTGGCGCTGCTTTTCTTCGATTGCATGTTCCAGCGCGAGAACGTGGTGATTCTCCGCACCGCAGTGGCGGCGATGCGCCGGTTCGAACGCAAAATGGTGCTCACAAAGTTCTTTGACCACGTATCCACCCGTTACTTGAAGCATGGTGCGGCTCAGCTAGATGTCATTGCCGCAGTCTACGTGTTGTTCAAAAACAATATGGATGATTCGGTGTGGGACATTCTCATGCTCAACCCTATTCTCTCGCGCTACAATTACTCGCTTAATCTATTGGCCGCGCTCTCCATCCGCGGTGGTCTTTCACCCACCGATTTTGAGCTGCTCGTAATTAAACTTTTGGCGTCGTGGGGCAACTCGGGTTTGATCTACCAGGAGCCGGTGGTGCGCCAGGAGTATCGCACCCATTTACTTTACTGTTTGTGTATGCAGCTTGCACCGTCCGACGTGAAAAGCATGATCAACCACCCGGACTTTGTCACGGCGATCTCCAACCGGCTCTCGTCGCTCTCCGATCGGGTGAAATATCTTGGAGTGTACTTTGCCGACTCGGTATGCCGTATGGCAGGTGAGGAAAAGATCTTTGACATGGACATTTCTTCGGTTGTTCTCAACTTGCCGGAATTCAAGTTGACCACAGCTGATGTTTTGCTCAGTGACGAGGATGCGTGGGACATTTTGGCCTCGCCTGAGGTGGTGGAACCGCCGTCGGAAGAAGTCAACCAGATTGAACGTGCATTCCAACCCATTTCAATTGCTGACGATACGATGAGCGACGAAGAAGACGATCCTACCCTAAATACGGCCAAGTCGGTGGTGGCTCCAATTTACGTGCGAGATCTCTTGGCTTACCTTGCATCAGACCCTTCCAAAGACACTCAGGGCTACGAAAAACAAAATATGGCATTGCGGACGGCGCCCACCCTTCTTCGGCAAAAACTGCATTTTGGTACGGAGGTGGCTTTCTACGCGGAAGAACTCATGTCTATCCTTGCGGCACTTACAAATCAGTACGACGAGGCAGAATTTGAAACCCAAAAGTTGAATGCAATGATTGCGGTAGTGGTGAGTTACCCCAAGGTCACAGGACATGTATGTCATCTTTTATTGACGGGCGACTATTCGCTCCAACAGCGCATGTGTCTTTTATCGTCGATGTCGTTGGCGGCGCGCGAGCTCCGGGGCTATGAGGACGAGTCTGTACGGAGCGGGTTTAAACAGACAGACTTCCCGTCCAAACGACTTCCAGAAAAATTACATCGCCAGTATGTGGCTTTGGACAACACCGACTACGGATACAGCTCTATTGAATCCTCTATTCAACACCAGTTGATGAACCAAGCGTCCGAGGATGCCCGCGACCAAATCCACGGAGGAAAGGTTTTGCGTATTTCGCTGGCATTAACCAAGAAGAACAATGAGGTGTCCCACCCAAGCCATATCTCTCAAGAGGCGTTAGTGCAGTTTCGGAAGACTGTGAGCTCTTCGTTTTTCTTCCCGCTCGTGGCAGTTTGGTACGAAAGTGGCGGGATTAATATAGGGCCCTATACCCCAATTCTTGTGGCGCACTTCGTACGGACTCTTTCGCTCATTTTGCACGCAGCATATCCGGCTGCGGCCAATTTTAATGACATGGTTGGTGAGTACATTGGCTTGGTATGTCCGCTTTTGCAAAAGGTGGAGTCAGGCGAGTTGCAGCTTATTGAAAGCATTGTAACGGGGCTTCTTCTCATCCTCGACGTTTGCGACGCGCAATTTCTTATCCAGAATTACCACACACAGTTGTCGACGGTGGAATCTGCCGTAGCCGAATGGTGGGAATCATTGATCGAAGATAAGGTGAAAAGTTTGTGTGCTGGCCTTCTTCTAAAGATAGGTCAACTACGCACCGATATGGAGAAACTAATCCTCGACAATGTTAACCAAGGGTTTTTTTAATGTCCCCATAAAGATTGTGGTCAGTTGCTCGTTCGATTGTTGTTTTGGCGCTATTTCCGGTAGGATACCTTCTGTGCGTGTAACGGTTGTGCCATTGGTTTGTTTCTGCATACCAGATGGTGGATTGTGACGTATTCTTCATTGTTCCGGCAAAAGGTGCGCCAAAAACCTTCGAATATGGGGTATCGTCTGACTGGACAGTTTGGCCCGTTCGTCCACCAGGAAAAATGCGGTGTTTTCGTTGTGTTGGATACTTCAGGTGAAATACGATATTTATATTCTCAATGAATACAATTTAGGGAAAAATCCATGATAAATCCGTAAATTCAAGCGAGCACTAGTGGTCCTGTTAATGGAGAGCTGGAGCCACCGAGTACTACCAGTTTATGAGTTTTGCACACAAAGCATTTTTATTTTGCTCCCCTCGAAAGATTTTCTCGTCTCGGGCAAAAAGAATTGGTCGGCCGCACAAGAATATTTGAACGGATAGGGGCGAAACTTTCGGACGCTCGAGCGGAGTTTTTGTACAGGCTGAACAAAAAATATTGGACGCTCGCGCGTGGGATTTTGGCCGAGTCCCAAAATAAAGTAGGACCTTCTTATCATATTATGTTGCACCGTACGAATAATTAAATTTGAATGCCATGGCGGCCAAGTTTTGTAAATTTTATATCTTCGTGTAAAGTTAACTTTGTCCAATATGAGAATTTGATTAGTATTTTTCCGGAGTAAGTAACATTCTGGGTTATGATATAGGAAGAAAGGATGCTTCGGATTTTGTATTCAAGAAGCTAATATCGTGTTCAGATATGAAAAAGGATACTGAGGGTTGACTATGGGGTTGAACATGATGACGGTGATGATTTAAATGATTTATATGATTGAAATGATTTAAAACCACTGGATCGCTTTATTAGTCTACCAGGATATATCAAGTCTTGGCCTTCTAGAGAAGATCTGAGAGGGGTAGCATACCGAGTCCAATATTTACCTCCCTATTCACCTGATCTTAATTTAATATTTTTGGAATCCGATGAAGTCAAGAATGATCAGGAAATATAAGGCTGACGAGGAATTAAGCAATCGTATCCGCGATGCCGGGGAAGGCATTTCTGTCGAAAGCTTCAAAAAGAAGGTTGAGCTCTTTCATGTATGGAACAATTCGTACGGAGGCAGCCTTTGTAATTGAACATAGTTTACGATTTCTTTTTTTTTTTTTTTTATTTTTTGAAAAGTTAATTCTAATGAAGATTTGTAAAGTTATCCCCATTGTAGTACAACTAAACATGAAAGGAAGCGTACAATCATAACCCGGGCCCCGGCCAAAATTTCCGCGTCCAAAATTTCCACATTTGGCCGTCCAAATATTCTTGCGCAGCCGCACAATTAAAGTGTGACCGTCGTCCAAATTAACTCCGAGGGGACGTGGGATAAATACTTCCGAGGGGAGCAAAATAAAAATGATTTGTGTGCAAAACTCTTAAACTGGTTGTATGTAATTAATCTAAGGAAAGGGCGTCTCATACCTTCACCAAACAGTCAGGTCCGAAACGATGGTCGCGACGTCCCGTCACCGGATTGGGCCAGGTTATTGTGCTTTATTGTAACCGTCACACCCCCTGTTCAGGGCTCTACAACCAAGTATCAAAATAGAGATTTGAAACATGCAAATGCCAGTGTCACTAAGAATGACAAATGAGCGACAGTAGATGGATATGACTTCCCATCAGTTATAAGAAATCGAACACCGCACCTGCCACCACTAACGACATCATGGCGGCCGTTTTAGACCATCCCGAATTGTTAGATTGTATTCCAGATGCGGCACCAGCACTAGAAGACGACAGCGCCGACAGAGTCGATTGATGGGAAGTACTGGCTCCGTGTGTGGACGACGATATCAGCGCCGCGGTCTCGGTCCATCCTTTTTGTGATCCAGTAAATCCCCACTGGTTGTAAGACCGTGCAGTAGTCGAACCTGTACCCGTTTTGGAGTCGGCGGATGTTTGCGTGGCGTCAGAGGTGTCAATCAAGAGAGACGCGGCGGTGGAACCTGTCGTGGTAGCAGTACCGGATTGGGTGTTCGCAGCTGTGGCTGTGCCTGCCATTATAGCGCTGGTTTTAGCGGATTTGGTCGCAGTGGAGGTGGTATCATTATTGTCGAACCCTCCCAAGTTGATGGCCAAAGTGGATGGGGCAAGAAGCAGCACCAACACGAGACTAATGCAAGACACCATTATGTGAAAGGAATGTGGGTTCTGCTGCGAGCGGAAGATCAAATGAGTGTGAGAAAGAAAACCGTAATGGTCACGACGGATAGAAGAGCAGTGTCTAACAAAGGAAAAAAGTTAGGGTTTGAATGGGCCAAGTTTTGAGAGGCTGAATAGATCCAGTACGAAAGATACATCCTGCAAGCACGCGCGTGCACTGTTGTGATGCGTCAGCATTGTGCATCCGGCCACATCATTTCGTTCGACTGCGCTCTCTCACTGGTTGACGTATTTACAACTTGCCGAAAGTGGCCATTGTTCCGCAATGTCGTCATAGCGCGGTAGTGCCTGCGTCGAGCATTCGTATGCCATGACGTTATCACCGCGTTCAACCACGTGCGTACAGTATTGCGTCTCCCCTACGGCTTCAATTTCAAACACGGTTAAACTAAACAAAATCACGAACTAAATCAAAAACAAACGAGGAAGGTGCGCATTAATGCAACGACACTTGGGCTCTCTTAGCCGCGCGGGCTGCAATACCAAACCATTTGGCCGCACGGCTCACATCCTCATCTTCAATCGCCTCCCGAATGCCGGGCCAGGTTTGACCTGCATAACCCGTGTAACGGCCCGATGCAAACACAATATGTCTGAACCATTCTCTCTGGTTGAGACCCTTGTGGTGGAGGAAATTCCGCTCAAAGTACTGGAGCAACTTATTGTGATGTTTGATCTGGAAGTGGAGTTTGATCCTCAGCCACCAGTTCAACTGGTTGCGAAGTTCGTGCTGCAGTTGCAACTCGTCACTGCGTAAATCAAAGTCGTGGGCCTCGGTCTGCAAATGCTGCAACTGTTTCTTGGTATGGCCGATAACTGCGCCAACGGTTAAGTTTGCATGATGCTCCGGTGCAGCCATCATCATCCGCTTGTCGTGGTTACACCGGAAAGGCACCATGAGTTCAGGGAAATACCAACGGCCGCGAGGGAAATAGTAATTGCTCGACACCTCGGACACGTAAATATCCAGATCTAAATCTTCCAAGTACTCTTTCGCCGCCTCATGGGACACGGGTTTATCATACCACTCACGCGGAATAATATCTTCAAGCTGCTGGTAATACATGAGCAAATCCGCGGCATAGTCCTCCACCGAAAAGTCCGTGATTTCTTTTTCACTCAATTCCAACGCCACACCGGCAAGGTATTTCGCCGCCAAGTTGTGGTACACAAATCCCTTATCACCAAAGTGCGACATCCAGTAAAATGAATCGTAGTTGGAGTGGTACTGGTAGATGGCGTCACCTTTTCCCTGTTTGAACCCCAAATCCGCCGATGGGATGCCCAAATGCTCCAAGAACACGGTGTAGTCGGATCCCGAACCTAAGTTATGAATGTTATCATTTCCTTCCTTCACAAAGTGGTCATACAAGCTGCCGACACCTTCCACTGGGTAGGGCAACCATTTAGCAACTTTTCTCAACACCTTCTTCAACAACGGCGACGCTCCTAAACCTAAGAAACGGCCCACCACCGCAACGTCCATGTTCAAGTATGCAACAACCTTCTTTTGCAAAGATTTGGCCGCATATTCACCAAATTCGGTGGAGCCCAACAATCCGTACTCCTCTCCGTCGTAACTCTGCAAAATGATGCTCCTCTTGAATTTAAAGCCCAGCTGCTTCAACTGGCCCAAAGCGCGGGCAATTTCAATCAAAACCGCCGAGCCAGAGTTGGGGTCACCGGCTCCACCCTTGATCCATGCGTCTCTGTGGTTGCCAATGATGATCACCTCATCATTTCTCTCACCCTGGATTTCTCCGTAAACATTCCACAATGGCGTAATGTTGAATGTCTGGTTGGAGTACAAATTCAAGGACACGTCAGAATTGGGGCCAATGTGGTAGTCAAAGCCCTCAACCTCACCTCTCCATTCTTTGGGAGCTTTGAGCCCGTGTCCGCTCAAAGCGGCTAAAATCGGCTTGACGTCACGGTAAGAAATGGGGAGAACAGGGATCTCCGGCGTGCTGATGTGTGGGTCTTGCCTCTCAACCTCCCCCTTGGAGGCATACCCAGGAGTGGTGGGGTCGCCGGGAGTTGATCCTACACCACCCAAAAACTGAACACTACCTCTTTGGACAGAACTTTCTTGTCTTGCTGGTCCGTAAGGATACTCCTTAAATCCATTGGCCGGGGTGACTCCAAAGTCCTCGCTGGGGTCTGTGTAAAGTAACACGCCCACCGCGCCGTTGTCCTGGGCGAACTTGACCTTCAACCCACGGAAAATGGAGCCATATCTAGCAACCGCGATTTTGCCCCTGACATCCACGCCCCACTCTTTCAACTGGGAAAAATCCTCTTTTGTGCCGTAGTTGGCGTACACATATTCCGCCGTGACGTTGCCGTTGGCGCCATACGCCACAAACGTGGGGACTAGTCCTTCGCCGGAAGTCGTGCTATCTTCGGGAATTTCGTCCTCCACCAAAGGAGCCTCGTACACAACGTGACCGGAGCTGTTCAAAAGATTTAATGCGTGGCTCTCGGGGTAACTAACATAGATGTCGTAGGTGTCAATGCTAGCCTTCAATCCGTATTCCTCAAACTTGTCTCTTGTCCATTGCACGAGACCGAAATTTGTTCCCGGCAAGTGGGCTTCGGAGGTGTATCTTTCAGACCAATTGCCCGCCAAATTGATTTCCAAGGCGTCAAAAACACTCTGGAAGGGGTCTTGGTGTTCTTCTTCTCCAAGCAAACGGAATTGTCTAAAGACAGAGGGAAGAACACAAAAGAGAAACATGAGCCCCGGTAGCAAATTCTTTCTGCCGGTCCGGGGCCGCACTTGGGCTGATTCCAATTTCTCTGACATTTTCAGGTAGTAATCGAAGCAGCTACTTTGCAAAGTAATTATAGGAGATAGTCTGGTGTGGCTCGATGTTTGGGACTGTGTGCAGGTTTATATGTGTTCCGCCTGGTCGGTTGGCACGAGTGTGATCTTGTTTTGAGGCACGGAATAAAACTGGGCCCAAAACGACATACTCTTCACTGTGGATTCGTTTTTTGCTTCGCCCGTTCTGTGATGTTTTGTGCTCGTATTCTTGAGATTGTACTCATCCTTTTGTTTAAACGTGTAGTGCGACAGCCGGATATTGGAAATTGGCGCCGAATATCTGATTCCACCTATTGCTGCCGCTGGCTGTTTCTTTCGCATCACCAAACCTACATGTAGAATCTGTAGAATTGTGGACTTTTTGGGTGGATTCCAATGAGGGGAACAGATTCTTTCTTCGGGCAAGAGTGCGGGGCCATCCGTGCAGAAATTCCATATTTTTACTTAGTGCAAGCAAGACTAGATTTACTAACCTAGATTCACTCACGTGGATCCTTGAGTAGATTCACCAACTAGATTTGCGTGTTATCCCACTGTTTCTGATATTTGCTTGGATTTCGTTTGAAACATAGTGGATTGTGAGCTCACTTGGTGGGAACGCAGTTCACTCCTTCGTTCTTATCAGAAGTTCACTTCTTTGTTCTTATCAGAATTAGTACATCGTATCTTACTAAAGGAAGCGGCGTCAAATTTAATTCAATATATTTGTTGCTTTGTCTTTGTGTTAGAAGGTGGATCACCGATTGCCACGATTTCAAAATCTCTTCTGAACTTTTAAACCAATTGGTCCTTGGAATCGATCAAATCTCTCAACGGAATATTGAGAGAATTTATGACCGAGTATGCGCATTCCCAAGTAGGTAAGCCGAGAAACGGCCTTTCTTTAACGGGTCAATGGGCCCCAAATTCCTCCTTCGGTAAACTTGAGGAGTCACATGCCATTTAATATGGATTGGTGGTTTGCATTTTCGGTGCTCCAACGTCATTGTTTTCCTCTTAAGCACATGAGCTGCTGGGGGATTTTTAACATCTCACCATCTCGGCGATCTTCGAATTTCATTTGAGTGATAAACCGACTTTTTCCTGTGTCATACGTTTTCACTTGCAAAATCTCTTTCAAAAATAGACTAAATGAAAATTCTTCCCGATTGTTAATCTTTTCTACTTTTGCCCCATGTAAATCCGTAGGTAAACGGAATTTGAGTGCGGATGTGATAACGGCTCATCCGTACCTCTCTGACTCTCCACAGAAATCTTGCATAATCGTTCCCCAGGTAAACTTCCTACCGCTTTTTCGAAAGGATTCTTAAACTCTGAGCCAAAGATGGTTTCCAAGTCCAAATGCCAGGATTTTCAATTTGTTATACA
Source organism: Clavispora asparagi (assembly GCA_030573135.1). Classification (NCBI taxonomy): domain Eukaryota; kingdom Fungi; phylum Ascomycota; class Pichiomycetes; order Serinales; family Metschnikowiaceae; genus Clavispora; species Clavispora asparagi. Next base: position 30,673 of record JAJMCU010000085.1, read on the forward strand.
GTTTAACTCTAATAGTTCCGTAACTCGAAAACCCATCAAGCGAACGGCAAGGTCATTTACTGGGTGTCTAACATGCAAACGAAGAAAGATCAAATGTGATGAGACAAAGAACGAATGCAAAAACTGCACTCGAAGCAAACTAGACTGTGCTTGGGGAGAAAGGAAAGGCCATATGCGCCCAGTTACCAAGATTGGCGATCTACCCAACAACGAAACAACCACTGCCCTTGTTCTTCATGATCAAAATCACCAAACGAACGACATGCATCACCAGGATATCGAAGAGCTTCCGATGACGACCCAAACGAATGACATACATCACCTGGATATCGAAGAGCTTCCGCTAAACATCCAAACACCACTATACACCAGCATCCTGTTGGGTGAGGATCTGCTAGATATGATGTTCCTAGGCCGTTTCACAGGTAGTTTTCTACCGACAATCGCCCAGCCGCATTTCTATCAGCCGCTTCCGCAACAGAATCTCATCTTCTCTGCAGCAGAGAGCTCCAATACCCTTAGAGAGATTTTTATTGCATGTGGTGCCTCTCTAGCAGCACTAGAAGATCTGCGATGCCAGGTAGTGGCCCGGAAACGGTACACCAAAGCGCTCGGGCAGTTTTTGAGACTCATGAAAGATGGAAGCATAAATGGCGAAGAAGACTGGTTTTTCGTTGCCGTTCAAGTGCTTCAAACGCTATGTCTCCGAGATTCGTTCTCGGGATCGAACGCTACTCGGTGTGCGTTTCACTTCAACGCGGCTTACAAAGTGCTTGCTCATCGGTTGTTTGATGACAAGTGCCGGGTTTTGGTAACGTTCTCCCCTTTGGAAAAAATCATGACGGAAAACTTTATTTTCAACTACTCCATCACGATATTTTTCTGCGAACGGGCACATATTGAACGGTACATCCCCGATCCGTATAAATTTTTCGCCCAGGCGAATGCCAAACTCAACCAGATGTCGCTTTCCGACGGAAGCCCTCGCATCAGTAGAGTGTCCATGTTGAGTTTCCAGATTGCTGCTAAATGCTCGTGGCTGTGTCGTCTAGGCACATATCTGTCCGAATCCGACCGTCGGTTGCATTCGGAGCTACTTCTGCTTGCGGAAACCTTGCTCTTTTCCCTAGACTCCACTGATTACAATAGCGATTCGCAAGAAGTGCAGAAAACCGTCTACATTGCCAAGGTGGTTCTACGAACTTCCATGATTCTTCTCCGTAAAATGGTGTGTCCCACTTTGAAAGCTGCCACTTTGCAGGGTATCGTAAAGGATATTGCGAACGATATCAGGCAATCCTGTAATCAGAAGACTATATTCCCTATTTGGTCACTCATGATCGCCGCGAGCTCATCACTTGACCATACATGCAGGCAATTCTTCAAGAGCCGGTTGGAACACTTGTTCGGATTGTCCAAGTCTCAGATCGCCAAGTGTATTTTGCTCCATTTGGAGGGTCTTTGGGAGTTGTACAGTGATGATGAGCCGTTTGAGTTGCTTTTCGACAGTAACGTGTTGGATGAAATATGCAGATAGACAATGAAGATAAGCGCATGAAAAATCTTTTGTGCGGGAATACGCACGGCGTTCATGCGATGCGTCCGCATTATCAGTACGAAGTAGAAAGTCTTATTTTTTTATAAACCGTCGACAGTCTTTTATTTTTTTTTTTTTTTGTTTTGTTTTTCCTGTTTTCCTCTCCCACATTCGGTCTGGATCTTTGCCTCCCGCTTCTGTGAATAAAGACCCTGATGACCTCTGCCCCGATCAAAACCGAAGATAGCATTGGCGAGGATTACGCTGACCTAGCGTATCTGCGGTCCACGGAAGCCAACGTCTCATTTCTCAAACGGATTAACAACAAAATCTCGTTGCAGGACTCTGACTTGTCGTTGACTCAGAACTTCTTGGTCAACGAGGACTTGAAGCCCTTGACCAACCCCGATGACCGGACTTGGAGGTGGTTCCACTTCATTTTCTTTTGGATTTCCGACTCCTACAACATCAACACCTGGCAGATTGCCGGCACCGGTGTCGAGGCTGGTCTTAGTTGGTGGGAGGTGTGGATTTCTGTGATCTTGGGCTACTCGTTTGTGGGGCTCTTCATCTTCCTCTCGCAAAGAGTGGGTGCCTACTACCACGTGAGTTTCCCGGTGGCTTGTCGGTCCAGTTTTGGAATTTTTGGTTCGATCTGGCCGGTAATCAACCGGGTGGTGATGGCGTGTATCTGGGCGCTGGTACAAGCGTGGATTGGAGGCCAATGTGTGCAGCTTATGCTCCAAGCGATTTTTGGTGCAGACTTGGACACGAGAATCCCCAACGGCATGGGCAACTCGGGAACAACCACGTTCCAGTTCTTGAGTTTTTTCCTCTTTTGCTTGTTCACGTTGCCGGCCATCTACTTGAAGCCTCAAAGCTTGCGCCACTTGTTCACGTTCAAGGCCGTCATCTCGCCTGCGTGTGGTATTGCTTTGTTGGTATGGACCATTGTCAGGGCTGGAGGTATCGGACCTGTGGTGCACCAAAAGACGTCGTTGACTGGCTCTGCTCATGCGTGGGCATTCATCAACTCCACCATGAACTGCATTGCCAACTTCTCCACCTTGGTGCTTAATGCGCCCGATTTCTCCCGGTTGGCAAAGACGAGAAACTCTTCGTCGTGGACCCAGGCGGTATCCATTCCGTTGTCGTTTTCGCTCACCGCCATCATTGGTATTTTGGTGTCTTCTGCGTCGAAGGTGATGTACGGCGTGGCGTACTGGAGTCCTTTGGACGTTATGGCCCAGTATGTTGCCAGCTACACCAGAGGTGACAGAGGTGGTGTGTTCATAATTGCTTTTGGTTTCACCGTGGCTCAGATCGGTACGAATATCTCGGCCAATTTCATCAGTGCCGGTACCGACATGACTGCGTTGTTGCCCCAGTACATCAACATCAGAAGAGGTGGGTTCATTGCTGCGGCAGTTGCGTTTGCCGTGTGCCCATGGCACTTTTTCACCACCTCGGCCAACTTCACCACCTACTTGTCTGCATACGCGGTTTTCTTGTCGGCCATTACCGGTGTCATCTGTGCCGACTACTTCTGGGTGCGCAGAGGTTACATCAACGTTTGGCACTTATACTCGTTCAACCCGGAACACAACTACTCTTACAACTCGTTGGGTGTCAACTGGAGAGCATATGTGGCGTACATTTGTGGTATTGCGCCTAATATTGTTGGCTTTGCCGGTGCGGTTGGGGCTACAGTTCCTATCGGGGCACAATACGTGTACGATTTGAGTTTCTTCGCCGGATACATTGTGTCTTTCTTCGTTTATGCCTTGTTGTGCACGATCTGGCCTGTCAAGGGCGCTCCAGTGAGAGACATCCGCGAAAAGGGATGGTACGAAACCTATTTGGACGAGCAGCCCGAAAAGGAGTTCTCCGAGCTCGTGAAGGAGGACGTGGCGGAAAACGAGTATGTCCGAGTTTACGGCGGACTCAAGCTTTTGTAGAGTGCTATGCTCTGCTCTTTCTATATAGGCACAGTAAAATGACGCTTATTATATTTATTTTATTTCTGGTTGGCGTTTTTAAAGGAGATTTTAATATATTATCGGTTTTGGGTGTGTTATGTGTAGTGGTGTATGCGTCGTTTGTATGTGCTACTTACACCCTCGGGTGTGGGGTTGGCGCGGATTGCCCAATGGGGTAGTCCGAGGTTGCGCACCACGATAACGCAACCGATAAGCAAGATGCCTCTCACTCCGTTCCGCGTTACTCCTATTCAGGAAAGCCGAGATAGGTCCCCCTCATGGCATCAGTTCGGGGCCCTATATAACTCTGGGGGTTTTTCCTCTTGGCTCAATATTCCTACCAATGCCTACCCTCGTTCAAAGTGAAACCACTACTACCCTCAGCATGACTCCTCTGTTGAGTGTCACAGAAAACCGTTTGATCGACACCATCCATGAGACCGCACAACTTTTCGGTGCAAAAGGTGAATGGGGCTCTCAAGTCACCGAAACCGGGGTGTGTCGTTTGGCCTTGTCAGACGAAGACAAGGGGGTCAGAGACTGGTTTGTGAAGGAAGTCACTGGTCTCGGATGTCAGGTGAAAATCGATGAGTTGGGCAACATTTTTGCAATCTATCCAGGAAAGCACGAGGGAAAGCCAACTGGTATTGGCTCCCACTTGGACACACAGCCCACTGGCGGCAGATACGATGGAATCTACGGTGTTTTGAGCGGTTTGGAAGTGTTGCGGACGTTAAAGGACAACAACTACACCCCCAATTACCCTATTTGTGTCGTTGACTGGATGAATGAAGAAGGTGCCAGATTCCCCATGAGTATGATGTCTTCCGCGGTATGGGCCGGTGCAGCAGACAAGACTGAAGTATACAACATGAAATCTGTCACTGATCAGAACCCTGTCACCGTTTTGGAAGAGCTCAAGCGCATTGGGTATTTGGGCGATGTTCCTTGTAGCTACAAGGAGAACCCACTTGCAGCACACTTTGAGATCCATATCGAGCAAGGTCCTATTCTAGAAGACCAAAACAAGAAGATTGGCCGGGTGCAAGGAATCCAAGCATTGAAATGGGTAGAGGTGGTGATGAAAGGAAAGGCACAGCATACGGGAACCACGCCATTCAGATCCAGAAGTGATGCCCTTCTTGCGTCTTCCAAAATTGTTGTCACGGGTAACGAAATTGCCCACAAGTACGGTGGTTTATTCAGTGTGGGAATTATGGAGCTTGAGCCTGCTGTGGTCAACGTGATCCCCGAGAAAGTCCGGTTTGTGATGGATTTGAGACACCATTTCGATGAGAAGATCGAGCAGATGTACGCTGAGCTCAAGCAAGCGATGGGCGAAATCGTTGCCACATCTGGGGTCAACTTGACCTACGAAATGAAGGAGAGTGTGAACCAGGCCGCTGTCCATTTCGACAAAACTTGCATGAACTGTATCAAGGAAGCGTCGGACGAAATATTTGGCGAGGACCAATCTCTTGCAATTGTCAGTGGTGCTGGGCATGACAGTGGCCTTACATCGTTACAGATTCCAACCGCCATGATTTTCATTCCTTCTCGAGATGGTGTCTCTCACAACCCGGAAGAATACAGTACTCCAGAACAGGTGGCAGACGGGTTTAAGGTTTTGTTGCATGCGGTATTGAAGTATGACAGTATTAGGACCGAATAGGTGAATTAATTACACTTAGGAATCGTTTTGTAGAGTTGGTAATTGTCACGGTATCCGTTCGTGGTTAATAATGGTTTGTGGCCGTCTTCGGTACTATTCGGGCTTTTGAGTTCCGGTGAATCTCGGTATCTGTACTTCCGGTGTACAGTTGAATATTTTCCATCCCACCATAGAACCTAGATTAACGTTAGCGAAGGAATTGAGGTGCTTTCATCTTTAGAAGAGTGAGTCAGAAATCCCTGGGCATTCCGTCTTGTTCTGATTCGGGTCATACCCGAAACCGGAACAGAATACGCCGGTAGGCCGGGCTTATCGTTTTCCACTTTTTTGACAATCTTTATCCGCTGAGCAATCTAGAATCTTGGCATTGCTATGTGCAAACCTCCAACTGATTGGCTTATCGCCGGGTTTCGCGGTAGCTCTGATGACATGGGGATTCGGTTTCACCAGCAGTTAAACGCCAAAAAAGCCCGACATCGGAATTAGTCGTCTATTTGTATGTTCTCTCGCTTCCCCACTCGTTTGCTGCTCGCGAAGTATATAAGCACCAAAATAGGACCACGTTCAGTAACCAAATCAACTGCCTGATAACCGCTGTGCCGGAGTGCGTGTCGAAAAACTTCACCTAATTAAGGCAAGATTTTGCACTCTCACTTCAGGCGGGCGGAATCATAATTGCGAGGAGTGACTTGGAATGACAAGGTGCCTTATATATATTTGATGGCACTACAGAGTTCTATTGGCACCATGACCATTTCGAACTTACAACTAGAAGCAAGAGACATTGATCTCGCGGCACAGTCCAGCACCTTCGAACCCGTCGACATTCTCTTTGTGTTGATGGGCGCTTTCGGTGTCTTTTTAATCACACCCGCCATCGGGTTGTTATACGGTGGAACATTGAGACGCAAAAACATGGTGCAGTTGCTTTTCCAAACTTACATGATCACCAATTCGGTGATCATTTTGTGGTACTTGGTTGGCTACTCTTTGGGTAACTCTCCCTCCTCCACATCAAAGTTGATCGGAGATTTCAAGCATGCCGCACTCTACAACGACCAGGCCAAGCCGTTGATTGAAGGTGGCACTATTCCTTCGGCCATCAATTTCTGTTTCAATGTGTTTTTCCCGGTGGCTACGGTGCAGATTTTCGTGGGCAGTATTGGTGAGAGAGGCAGATTTCTCCCATCGCTCGTCGTGGGCCTTGTCTGGGTGATCGTGTGTTACTGTCCATTTGCATTCTGGGTTTGGGGAGCCAACGGATGGTTGTACAATTTGGGCGCATTGGACTTCGCTGGCGGAGGCCCGGTTCACATTGCCTCTGGTATTGCTTCCCTCTGTTATTCCTGGTACCTTGGCCCTAGGGGCCAGCCAGGACAAAGAACGGGTAAAATCAACCACTACCGGGGCCACTCCTCAGTGTCGACCTTTATTGGTACCACACTCATTTGGGCTGCTTGGTTTATGTTCAATTCTGGAACCTTGTTGTCCATCAACGTGAGAACCTGTTACATTATGTTGAACACCATCATTGCCTCGGCGTTTGCATCTTGCACGTATGTGGCGTTAGACAAGTACATCACGGGCAAGTACTCACTTCAAGCGGCGTGTGAGGGTGTGATTGTTGGTCTCGTGAATATCACTCCATCTTGTGGCTTTTACTGGCCATGGGCTGCGGCGGTCACCTCCATCATCAATGCGCTCATCTGCCGTTCCGTTGCAGGCTTCAACGATTGGACGGGAATTGATGACTATAGTTTTTCTTTTGTCGTTCATGGTGTTGGTGGAATTGTTGCAGGTACGTTGGTGGGCATTTTTGGAACCAAAACGGTGGCTTCCTTTGATGGTGTTACTGAAATTGAAGGCGGTTGGGTAGATGGCAATTTCAAGCAGCTTGGATACCAAATTGCTGCTTGGGCTGCCATTGCTACATGGACTGCCGTATTCACGTTAATAATTTTGTTTGTCGTTGACCATATTCCTGGTTTGAAATTGAGAGCGAGTGCGGAAGATGAAGCATTGGGAATGGACTTGTATGAAATGGCTGAGACTGTCGACGAGTTTGGAAACGATTACGAAGAATTATTTGCGGCCTACCTTGCTAAGCGCAGAGGGGTGGTGGATTATGAGGAAGGTATTTTCGAAACTAATCGGCAGGGTTCGTCATCGGATACAGGATCTGTGATCGATGTAAATATTGTCAACTTGGAAAAGGTTTAGGGAAATATATAATTTGAGCTCCTCGTTGGAATTACGAAAGCACCAAGTAAAGAATTAGGTTGTTAGGTGTCGATACTCCGCTAGGATAGTTGTAGGTCGCTAATTTCCTCAGCAAAAGAGAAATTCCTTGAATGGTACCAAGTGCTGGTCAGCGCCAATCATCGATCTCTTTTTCTTTGCTGAAAAGTCTATGTGGTTAACAGGATGGAGACGTCCGGATTTGAAGGGTCCAAGATGTAATGTAACGGTGTTGGTTTGCAAGTACAGTACGCATTTTCCTAAAGAGGAAAGAGGAGCCGCGCCAGACGGGTTAGATGGCGGAGTATACGCTGTCAAAGATGAAGAAACTCACTCCTGGATATAATGCATTCCAACCCTGTTTTCTGTCTTCGTTGTAGATTTTTCCTGCTTCTCAGATGTCAGAATTTTTTCTGCGCCAAGAATAAGTAAAGATACATCCATACCTATTGTTCCATCGAGCCTTATCTACAAACGGCGCCAGATGGTCTGCTGGACATAATCTAAATTAAATCATTTTCCAATAAAAAATAAAAATAAAAACAAAAATCAGAACTTGACCCCTTACACATTGGGCCGAATGGGGAGCAAAAGCTGTTGTTGCAGTTGTTCCATGGACGTGAAATGCAGGATGCGATAGCACCCATACGGCAATAATTCTCGGGCTCATCTGAAAAAGAGTGCCGTGTGCTGCATACTAAACAGTATACGATGATATCCGGAAATGTTGTCAGGCATCGATATCGGGTTAGCGACGTTATAAGAAATTATTACCAAAATTTATTCGGCTAGTCGGATTCGGGTCGAAGAAGCGCATAGAGACGTATCTGTCACTAGGTTCTTTCTAGGCGAAAATGAATAATGGTGCAACAATTGGTAATGCGGGCGGGCACATGACGCATCGCATTGCCGTGTATCTGCTTGAGGAGATATTTTCATGTTCCTTCCACTCTTTTTTATAGCCTGAAAGCTACTTGCGATCGGAGTTTATTAAAAGGACTGGGAAATGCTGTCGGTCAAGAGCCAAGAAGTCGAATCGTATGAAGCCACCAAGGCTGAAGAGTTGATTTGCGAAAGCGAGTCTTCTCAGCAAAGCATTGAGAAGACTACGGTCGAAGCAGACAATTTTTTGGACAAGATTGGTCTTAGGTTCAATGCTGAGATTAGAGGTATTGAGCGTGTCCCAGAGGACCAGAGAGAGGATGGCAACTGGTTAAACTCGTTGACAGTTTTTCTTTCTCCCAACTTTGCGGTCTCCTCCTTGAGTATCGGTGTGATGGCCACCACCTACTACCAACTTGATTTCAGAACCTCTGTCTTGTGTATTGTTTTCATGAGTATTGTTGGTTCTGTTCCCGTCGGTCTCTACTCTATTTTTGGAGCAAAATTTGGTCTTAGGCAACAAATTCTCTCCAGATACTTTACCGGAAACATCATGGGCCGTGTGTTTGCCTTTTTCAACGTGATTTCTTGTGTTGGGTGGAATGCTGTGAATGTCATTCCATCAGTTCAGATGTTAGTCTCGTTGGGACCATTGCCTCCTTGGGCGGGTTGTTTGATCTTCGTCGTTTGCACTTGTACTTTGGCTCTCTTTGGATACAAGACTGTCCACCTTTATGAACGGTATTCTTGGATTCCAAACCTCATTATTTATTTTATCATGATTGCTCGCTTTACCATGGCAAAAAAGTTTACTTGGGGCACCATGGAAAAGGGAAAGGCTGAAGCCGGAAATGTTTTGTCCTTTATCAGTTCTGTTTTCGGCCTCACTGCCGGTTGGTCTCCTTCTGCGGCTGACTACTTCGTTTACATGCCTAGCAAAACCAACCCATGGAAAATTTTCTTCTGCATGGTTGTTGGTTTGAGTGTCCCTGCAATCTTCACGTTGATTTTGGGTGCCGCGATTGGAACTTCTACATTGACTGACCCTGTTTGGAACGCCGCGTATAATGACAATTCTATTGGTGGTCTTGTGAACCAAGTTTTGATTCAAGATAGTCTCCACGGTTTCGGTAAGTTCTGTGTGGTTATTTTGTCGTTTTCTACCATTTCGAGCAATTTGCCCGGCTCTTATTCTTTAACTTTGGCGATCCAGGCTGTTTGGTCGCCTTTGGCTAAATTTCCGAGATTGGGTTGGTGTTTGATTGGTAACTTTGTTTCGCTTGCCATTTGTATCCCCGCATACTATGTTTTCGCGGAAGCCATGTCTAACTTTTTGAGTATCATCAGTTATAATGTTTCGATCTACTTTGGTATCTCGCTTGCTGAACATTTCCTTTTCAGAAAAGGTTTCAAAGGATACCATGTGGAAAACTTCAACGACCGCTCTGAATTGCCAGTGGGCGTCGCGGGTGTTGTCGGGTTCGCTTTTGGAGTAGCTTCCACGATCCTTTGCATGGATCAAACATGGTACCAAGGTGTTATCGCTCGTAAGTTTGGTTCGTCGGGTGGTGATATTTCATTCGAACTTAACATTATCTTCTCTTTCGTGGGGTATGCTATTGTTAGGCCATTTGAGCTCAAATACTGGGGTCATTGATGAAGTAAAATATTTAATGTATTTAAGGTAAATGTTCGTAATTGTTACGAAATATCGGTTTGGGTGACGTTTAGCTCTTTTTGTCATCCCCGTATGATTTAAAGTTCTGTTGTGCGTCAAAATTCTCTTGTATCGGCAGATGATGAACTCAGCGCAAATGATGAAAAATCCGCAATGAACCTTTCCGCAGTAGAAAAGACAAAGTTATTCGACCTTTCTCCATTGCGGAGAAAGCATTTTGGGTCTGCTCGGGACGAATTAATATGATTTTCCGCAACTTTAAACTCTTCCATTATACTGGGAGTAAATGGTTGTGCTCGAGCGACGACAGTATTCGCATTATTCTTGTACAATTCGCATAACTTTACAAAATTCTTGTTTTGGTGACTCGATCCGAAACCCCACATTTATACTTAAAAAGTATAAGAAGCCCTGCTCCTTTCAGTTTAAGTGGTGTCGATGCAGTGGAAGCGCAAAGGAGTATTGGACAGTTGTCGCAAGCAAAATACGCAATCAGCATATAATGCGAGCAACGAGCCACACTAAAGTAGGTTTAACGGAAAGAAACAATATTATCGTATTAGGTAATTATTAATGTGAAAACAGGAAATGTGACTTGTCTAGGGCCAATTCGGTGTCTCTCTGGGTTGGAAGATTCCAGTGAAACGCGATTTGTCCACCGGTTCGCGTCGGCGTCTCAATTAGGCAATGGAGAAAATTATTTTCCAACTAGTGGCCAGTGTTGCGATATGGGGTTTGTGGACATGTAAATAGCATTTCTGCAAGCGAACCGAGTGCAAATTCAGAGAAGCACCATTGAAGTATCTTATTTTTTGCGAAAAGAGCCAATCACGACTCCCTTTCTTGTAGTGACCAGGCATGGCAGCTGCAGGAGTGCATACCGGTTCGTGATAGTGTAAGTGGAAAATTTAAATGCTCATGGTGAGCAATTTTACCTGAGTGCAAAAAGATTTAATGAGAGAAATCTAAATGTCAGCTTCCCTTTCTTTTTCAGGGTTCCTGTTCCAAGAACATATTCAACATGACAGTTCAATACAAAGGTCTTGACTGTATCGCAGGGAGTTCCTCAGATATGTTCCAGGCCTATAAAGATCAATCGCAGGCAGAGATTCCTTGGGCTAGTAACACATATTATGGTAAAGTGACAGTATATTTTGCGGTCGCCACGATATTTGCTGCTCTTTTGAAGAATATTTGGTTCCGATTTGTCGATAAAAGACACTCCAACAGAACAACATCCTTTGTGGAGAGCTTTGTGTTTGTTCTATCGGCCTATTTCAGGCTTTTTGGATACATGCAAACACCCACGGTTCTTGTGGAGCTCTTTTCTCTACCCGAGAACTTGGGAAATGCGATATTCGCCTTCTTTTCCTCGGGTTTTCTTTTGTGCTATTGCTTCATTCCCCACTTTTGGTACCGTGGATGTATTGGATTTGGCTCTCCACCATTAGCCATCCGAGCGGGAATCATGGCTACAGCTCTCATTCCATTCATATTCTCGCTTTCGGGAAAATACAGTCTCATTTCCTTCTTCTCGGGAATAGGCTATGAGAAGTTGAATTGGATTCACCAGTTTGTGTCCGTTCTTTCCTTGGCTCTTGCTCTCGTGCACACTATCCCTTTCATTTACCAGAACTTGGCCGAGGGAGGGGCTTCGAACCTTGCATTAGCATTCAAAGATGAGGCGTACTGGTCGGGTATTGTTCCACTAATTTTTTTTGTTCTCCTTTGTACATGCTTCAAAAAGCAAATCAGGAAAGCCATGTACGAGGTGTCCTTCCACTTCCATTGGATCATTGGATGTGGCTTTTTTGCATCTCTCACCTACCACGTTTATGACCAATTAGATATGCAAGATTACATGTGGGCCACGTTAGCGGTGTGGATGGCCCAGTGGTTATGTCGTGTGATGACTTCCGGACTCGCCAGAACCCGGCCAGCCACGCTTGCAAAAATATCCGAAAATCTTTTTGAAATCACAATTGACAACGTTAAGGGGTTGAAATGGAAGGCGGGTCAACATTGCTTTCTCCGCTTTCCCTCTTTAGGAGTCATGGACAACCACCCATTTTCCATTGCCAGCATCGTCGAGGATGAGCAATTGAAATTCATCATCGTGCCTCGGGGTGGAATGACGAAAAAGCTATATTCATTACTCGAAAAGCCCGAGATTAAGATCAAAGTCTTTGTTGATGGCCCTTACGGTGGAACAAGCAGAGACTTCTCCAAGTTTGACCGGGTGGTTTTGTTGGCCACAGGAAGTGGTATCTCATCAACTTTACCCTACTTGAAGCACATCGCGACCGACAAGCTGAGTGTGCAGAAAGTGGAATTGTTTTGGATCGTCAGGTATATTGAAGATTTTATGTGGGCAGAAAATGAGCTTGTACATCTTGCCAACATGGCGGGAAACAGGGTTAGCATTTGCATTTTTGTTGTGAATGCAACGGGCGAGAAACAGATTATTGCAAAGAAACGACTCCACTCGTCGATTTCTATTATTTGCGAGAGACCCAATGTGGACCATTTGGTTCGATCTTTAGAGGGAACTTTACTTCGGAGGAACTTGATTGTCAACTGCGGTAGTTCCAGTATGAGAAGAACAGTCAATGTTGCTATGAGCGATTTTCAGGCTAATATCATTAGCGGTGCGGGCATGGGCCATACAGTTGAAGAAGTTTATCTCCACAACGAGGCTTTTTCTTGGTAATTTTTTGTTGTAAATTGGATAGGATAATATTATTTGGCAGAATATTCTAGCTAACCACATCTGCGTAGTCCAAGACGTACATTTTGGCGAGCACCGAAGAATATGTTTCCTTTTTAGGTTGAATACCTGCATATATCTTAGTGGGCGCTAAATCTGAACCCCAATTACATATGTCCAGTATTCTGTACGGTTTTAAGCTTGTTTATGACTTCCTAATTCAGAAAACAATACCAGATTACGCATGAATAATGTATACCCAGGAAAGGAGAAGTATTCGTCCCTCGTTTCATTGGTTTTCATTATCTTCCCGTGATCTGTGTTTTCTCTCGATCCGATTATATGGTCCATGGAATTGGTATTATTAGCACTTGAAAAGGAAGAAAAAAGTAAAGAAGCAATCATAGTTGTAGAACATTTTCTCCAATGAGTATAAGTGTAATTTTCGCTACTCGGCATGCCAATTCTTTGGTGCGACTGGCGATAGGCTATAGTTTCCTTGTTTGACCTCGGCAATGCAAGCTCGATTTTTCGACTTAGCGCTATAAAAAAGAAAAGAAAGTACATAAGCAGATACATACACGACAGTGTGTCTCAAAAGAATCGATCTACAGTACCAGACGTGACTCTTTTCACGGGAATTGGTTAAAGGATACACACTTAGGCAAATTCAAAAGCAAACTTCAAGCCTCACATTTCGCGTTGAAATGGCTCGTGTGCATGTACGGCAAGGAAGAATTTGGTCACTTCAGACTGATCAAGAAATAGCGTTAAAAAAAGTTTGGGCTTTACTTCTAAAGTCTTTCGGGTATCCTTTAAAATTTTCACTTCCAGCAATTGAACTGGGTCATGTCCTTTGTGGTTCAGCTTCAGACGTCCGGCCGTCCACACAACTCGATCTGAGCGTTTCAAGCAAAGTAACATTATCAACGGACTCAAATGATCTTCCCGCTTCGTACACATCTATACTCAGCAATGTGAGAAATGTGTATTATGTCCTTGAAACAGGGGGGTACGACAACGATGATATCTTCTCTTTATATCAACTGGAAGCACATCAGGAATTGTCTGAGTACTCCCCTGAGGATTTGCACAGAAGTTTGTGGGCCCTGAGCAGGAATGATAATATTGACAACTATCTACTTTAGGGAGGTACTGATGTTCTTTAGGGAGGTACTGATGTTCTTTAGGGAGGTA
>JAJMCU010000086.1:0-44332 GCA_030573135.1 Clavispora asparagi
GGGGGGGGGGGGGGGGGGGGGGCAAAAAACCAGAAATACCCCCGATGCAGCGCCCTCCCGGCCGCCACGAGGGCCTTCTTCTTTCTCTCCGCCCCACAGAGGTGCCCCGGCTCAGAACCGGTCCAGCACCAGAAACAGCTGTCTGCAGTACGGGTCAAAATTTTCACGGCTCTCACATCAGGTACAAAAAAGAACACTACGAGTAATCTCTCCCAAAGCACAATGTCTGAGTCCGGGTCCGCCGAAAAGAGTATCGAGATCTGGAAGATCAAAAAGTTGATCAAGTCGCTTGAGTTGGCCAGAGGAAACGGTACCTCCATGATCTCGTTGATCATCCCACCAAAGGGCCAAATCTCCTTGACCCAGAAGATGTTGACCGAAGAATACGGTACCGCGTCCAACATCAAGTCCCGTGTCAACAGATTGTCGGTTTTGTCTGCCATCACCTCCACCCAGCAAAAGTTGAAGTTGTACAGTCATGTGCCCAAGAACGGGTTGGTGGTGTACTGTGGTGATGTCCTCACCGATGAAGGTAAGGAAAAGAAGTTGAACATCGACTTCGAGCCATTCAAGCCCATCAACACATCGTTGTACTTGTGTGACAACAAGTTCCACGTGGAGGCGCTTTCCGAGTTGTTGCAAGACGACGACAGATTTGGGTTCATCATCATGGACGGTAACGGAGCGCTTTTCGGTGCCGTTTCCGGTAACAACAGAGAGGTGTTGCACAAGTTCACCGTGGACTTGCCCAAGAAGCACGGAAGAGGTGGTCAGTCCGCGCTTCGTTTCTCGCGTTTGAGAGAGGAAAAGAGACACAACTACGTGAGAAAAGTGGCGGAGGTTGCGGTGCAAAACTTCATCGAGGCGGACAAGGTCACTGTCAAGGGTTTGATTTTGGCCGGTTCCGCCGACTTCAAGAACGAGTTGAACAAGTCCGACTTGTTCGATCTCCGTTTGGCCCAGCGTGTGTTGAAGACCGTGGATATCTCTTATGGTGGTGAGAACGGTTTCAACCAGGCGATCGAGCTTTCGGCCGAGACCTTGGCCAACGTCAAGTTCGTGCAAGAGAAGAAGTTGTTGAACCAGTACTTCGACGAGATCTCCCAGGACACTGGCAAGTACTGTTACTCGGTGGACGACACATTGAAGGCGTTGGACCTCGGTGCGTGTGAGGTGGTGATTGTGTACGAGAACTTGAACATTGTTCGTTACACCTTGAAGGACAGCGAAGACAACCAGGTGGTGGTCAACGTGAACCCTGAGTTGCCCGACAAATCCTACATGTTGGACAAGAACACCGGCACCGAGATGGAAATCGTCAAGGAGGAGATGTTCTTGGAGTGGTTGGCGGAGAACTACAAGAGTTTCGGTGCTACGCTTGAGTTTGTCACCGACAGATCTTCGGAGGGTGCTCAGTTCGTGCAAGGTTTCGGTGGTATCGGTGCGCTCTTGAGATACAAGGTCAACTTTGAGCAGTTGGCGGACGAGTCGGACGAGGACGAATACTACGACGAGTCTGACGACGACTTCATCTAGATTCTTGGGGGGAACACATATGTACTTTAGTGCCGGTCTTTTTTTCTTAGCGATAATGTTTCGAATACAAGGCTATGTTAGAATGGTTTAAAACGGTAGAATGTATATGCATGGTTTATAGAGCTGTGAAATCAACTAAGTCTCGGTTCCATAGCTTACTTTTGCTTCTTAGCAGGCTTGCCCTGTTTACCCACTCTGTTCTTCGAACCCTTGAGCTCGTCCAAAGCCTTGACTGACTTGTGGCCCAACACCGTGTCGGAGGTGGCTCCCGACACGATCTGGTGAGCCAAATTCTCGAGGCCACTGGTGATGTATGATCTTCTGTGGTTTTTACGGAGAGGAACGGCCAAGCTGTCTCTCAAGTGTGCCCGGAGAATCTTTTGTTCTTCGTTGGTCAACTTGCTCTTCTCGATTCTTTTCTTTTGCTTCTTAATCACGTCGTCCTCAAACTCGTCGAGGTCGGATAAGTTGTCGAAGCCCAAGTCCTCAGCAGCTTCCTTAAGCCACGAGTTTTCCTTCCTTGTTGCGGTGTTCGACATGGTGGATGCCGCTAGCTTGGACGCTAACGTGACTCTGTCTTTAAGCTGCGTTACCACATCATACTCAATGGGGAGCAACTTTACGTCGGCCTTAGCGTTGAACTTTCCGTTCTCGGCACTCGATGCCACAAGCTTTCTAAGTTTCTTGAAGGGGCCAGACGCTTCTTGAGGAGAACAGAACATCACCGACACACCCTCTTTGCCCGCACGGGCAGTTCTACCCGATCTATGGATATAGGTATCAGCCGAGCGAGGCAAGTGGTAATGGGCCACATGGTCAATATTGGGAATATCAAGACCTCTGGCCGCGACATCAGTAGCAACGAGAACGGCGGACTTGTTCTTTTGCGTAGCCTCCTTGAACCGCTCCAACGATCTCATACGCTGCTTTTGAATCATGGCAGAGTGGATGGAGAAGGCAGGAATCTTCAAGTTTTCCAAAAGTGGCACAAGTCTTCTCACCGACTCCACCGAGTTGGCAAACACCAAAGTGGAACCAGGGTACATGAGCACGAAGTAGTAGAGGTACAAATCTCTTTCCGCCGCACCACACTCCACAAGCGCTTCGGTAATTTGGCCCGAAACAATTTCCTTGGGGTTAGCATCGCAAAGAGAAGGCTTGGGGTCCTTGAATTTAAGTTTCTTGTGCAAGAGCTGGAGAATCTCATCGTTGGCAATCAAGCCGGTAGGGCCCTTGTTGTTGGAACGTCCGTTCTTGTCCAACTTGTAGAACAAGTCTCTGGAAAAAGTGGCGGAAAACACCAACGTTTGCCATCTCCAACTGGCGGTCTTGTCTCTGCTCTTACCCAAGAGATCCAAAATGCGCTCGAACTCGTCAAAGTGGCCGTCTTGCAACAATCTATCCGCTTCATCAAGGACAATAATGTCGGTCATAGCCATTCTCTTACAGAACTCCTCGTTCTTTTCGATGAGGTCCAAGAATCTACCGGGAGTAGCAACAATGATACCAGGGCCGTAGGACAAAAGTCTCTCCTGTCTTTGTACCGAAAGACCACCCGTGACAGAAACAATTCCACTTTGAGCAAGAGGAGCATACTTGGCAAGGCTGTTTAAATGGTCCAGAACCTGGTGCGCCAACTCTCTCGTAGGAGCAAAGATGATACCCGAAGGCGCAGGCACGGTTTTGTTCTGTCTGGAAGCCTTAATTTCCGAAAGCTTGGAGATATATTTTTCCAAAATGGGAATACCGTATGCCAACGTCTTACCGGAACCGGTGGTGGCCTTACCTATGACATCCTTGCCTTCCAATGCGAGGGGAATAGCGGAGTTTTGGATCGGCGTGGGCAGCTTGAATCCGAGGGCCTGCAATCCGCTCAAAGTGAACACTGAGAGAGGGATTTTCTCCCATTGAGGCAAATTAATATCGTTGTCATCAGGGAGAGGCATGTTCAAGGCGGAAAACGCCACCAAGTGAGCTTCTTCATCTTCTTTGGCAATTTCCTCCTTCTCCTCTGCGGTTAGCTCGGCCTCTTTCTTATTATTGTCTTTCTTTTCCTCCTTGTCTGTGTTTTCCTCCTTGTCTGTGTTTTTCTTCTTCTTGTCGTTCTTCTTGTCGTTCTTCTTGTCGTTCTTCTTCACCTCAGGCTTCTTCAGGTCCTCCAGCTCGGTGTCTTTGGTCTCGCCTTCTTCGTTATCTTCATCCTCGTCGAATCCTTCAAACTCTTCGTTGTCGGAACCT
This sequence comes from Clavispora asparagi, assembly GCA_030573135.1. Classification (NCBI taxonomy): domain Eukaryota; kingdom Fungi; phylum Ascomycota; class Pichiomycetes; order Serinales; family Metschnikowiaceae; genus Clavispora; species Clavispora asparagi. The sequence goes on from JAJMCU010000086.1 coordinate 3,775, forward strand.
TCAGCATCACTGTCCTTGCTGATGAATTCGGCTTTTCCGTTCACCATGCGCACATCAACACCCTCAAGCTCCTCAAGACCAAAGAAACCAGAATAGTCCCCAAGATTGTCAGGGATGTCCACTGGTTTCCACATAAGCTGGTCGGCCTTGATGATTTTGTTCTGACGAGCATTTTTTTGCTTCATGGTGGGAGGTTTAGAGCGGACGAACTTGCCTTCTGGCTTTCCTCCTAAAGGCTTCTTTCCAAACGATTTCTTCCCGTTAGGCTTTTTTCCATCGGCCTTTTTGGCATTAGAATTTTTGCCATTTGGCTTTTTGCCTGCACTAGGCTTCTTGCCGATCTGAGGAGCCATGGTGATGAGATGAGATGAGGTACTCGAAAAAAATGCGCACTTTGTGGGGAATTGACTAGCGCGACATCAACACCTACCACTAGATTCTGAATTGGATATTTCGTCTCGACATAAATAAGAGGAAACCGGCCATGTTCGTGGCAACATATATCAATAAAGTTGATACAAACATTAAAATCGGTCAGGTGTGACATAATTGGCCCCTCAGGAAATATTTAACTGGCAGTAGTGTCCGTAGTGTCTGAGTGGTGAGGTTTCCTTGGGCCAGTATTGTTACGAATTACCAAAGAGTTGAATGTAGCGCATGATCTGACTCTAATTGGATAGACTGATAGAATAATATGCAGCTTTAATCTTGGCATGAGGAATAATGCAATGTGTACCTTGGTTTAGATCAATCCTGGAGTATGGTGTGTTTGGGGTTAGCTAGGTGCCACTAATAACAGGACACACTTTGGGGAAGACACCACACTTTGCAAATGGAAAGCCCAAATCCCTCGTATTTTGTCAAAGGAAAAAGGCGAAAGAAGGCATAATAAGAAGATATAAGAAGAGCTCCCAAGAAAAATTCATTCGAAACGTTCATAAAAAAAGGCATGGCTACGTGCCCCAACATCCATTAGAGTCCGGATATGGCCGATATTTTTAGTCAAAGACATGGTAATTGAACCGTAAGAGAAATAAGGGAAAGGAACAAGTTTTGAGCTTAGGATCGTGAATTGGATTAATTTCAAGCTGAATAAGCCTCAGCGGTGGGACTCGCAAAACACCGGAGAGAACGGCATTGTAGTTTAAGATAACCCCCATTTCTGCGTCTCCTAATTTGTTGCCAAGTTTTGGTAAAAAAAGACGTAGCTGACAAATTTTTACATACGACATTGTATCCAAATAGGGTTTGCAGTTTCCTGTTTAGGACTCACCGCCCATCCCCTATTTTCAAAGTTTGCCCATGAAGTATTTCTCCTATTCTTGTAAGAAATGAGTTAAATACATCGGCATTTTCACATCCTTAACCTTTCCATGTACTTTCCCGCCCCGGTTTTACCAATATGGTACATTTGGCGGAGGTCTGTTCTACCCCCACCCCAGACACCAGTACACCAAGACTCTTCTCTGACGTGCACACAAACCCCATGGTACTTTCCCATACTACAACTCCATCCCACAAGAAACCCATTTCACCAACAAGAAAATGCTACGAAAATCTAGGAGCATTACCAAAAATACCAGAGCACCCAGAACACTCAAACCTCAACAGGCACGTCTGCTTATTCGAAGATTCCATATCCTCATAAAGAATAAGGCCACCATAATCAGGCATCTCGGTCGTGAAGAACATAACCTCTCCGAATCTAACTACAAGGAAGTTCTCGGACAGAGATTTTCGGACGAATACCAAAATTTCAAGCTTTCAAAACAGCTTGAACAGTTTCTGGTGGACGGCTCGGTTCTGAAACAAGAGCTATGCCTCATGTTAGCTCGGATTGATGCAGAAATCGACCAAAGAGGCGGTCTTCACGTTTACCAAATGGCATCAACTGTGGGCCAAGACGAACAAAGAGGAGGAGACTCACTGAAACGGTTAGTTACATGGTTTAAGGAATTGGGTCGAGTGGCGCAAGATCTGTTGGAAATCGGATGTCTCAGTTCTCACAATGCCATTCTGACCAGCGGCTCATTTGGACATATACAGCGGATCGATTTAAATTCGCAAAACCCGCAGATCTTGCAGCAGGATTTCATGCAGCGGCCGCTTCCAGCACTGGACAAAGAAAGGTTTGATGTGATCTCATGTCTGTTAGTGTTGAACTTTGTTCCGACCCCGGCGCAGAGAGGAGAGATGTTAAAGCGCATGACGCAATTTCTCCGTAAACCGGCCACTGGCGTATCGTCGCTTTTCTTAGTTCTTCCGTTGCCGTGCGTGTCAAACTCGCGTTATTTTGACGCGGCAGTACTTGCCGAAATAATGCAAAGCCTTGGATTTTCCGAAGTACGGTACTACGAGGCCAAAAAGGTCGCATACTGGCTTTATGACTGGACGGGCCTACCCACGACCCGGAAGAAATTCAAGAAGAGGGAGATCCACAGCGGTAGCAAACGAAATAACTTCTATGTGGAAATACCGATGTGAAACAGTCTAAAATTTTTCCGACTAGTCCGGCCGGAGAAACTGACGGGTAGCTACCGCATTGTTGCCTTAAAAGGCGTCCCGCGAAATAGTGATACTGCGCTATTGTGCAAGCTGGGCCAGACTAATTTCCTAAACATCGAGGGCACTTCCGCGTTGACCCGATTGTTATCCCATCCCATTCCGTTACATATACTGATTGCTATCCCGGAATAGTCTTTTAAAGCATATTCTCTATGAATCTCGTGGCGTGAGTAACCAGCACGCAAAATTTTCCATCGGCGGCCTGCATAAACCGCACAGCGCTAGTCTCATTCCGGAAAAAAGCGCACCATTTACCGCGCCTTACTCACACACAGCATCACCCGTTTTGCTGAAAGTGGGAGGGTGGGGACCCCAGATTAAATTGAATAATAAAATATCTTAGATTTCTTCTATTAGCCACCGGTAAGTGAGGTATAGTTGGTTTAATGGCATGGTTATGAAACAGAAAACATACTAATGCTTGAAACATGAGTGGAGGCGTGTTCTCCGCCGTTAGAGTCAGGAGACTTTTTGTGCCCAGGATTGATTTCAGCCCGGCATACATAAAATTAAGAGCCATTTACTTAAATCTTGTCTGCGTATAAATATGCATAGTTAAGCGCTGCGCGTTATTGTTTCCGGTATGGCACGAGTTTTTCCTTCGGGCGAGGTGGGGAAGGAAGTCGTCGCGAGGAGAATAGGCTTATTCTACAAGTTGAATATTGGGTATTCAAGATGTAAATGAATTAAACCTACTGAATAAGAGTTTTCGTGTATCCAATACCTCTAAAAATATCCAGAAACAATTGCCAAGTGACTCATGAGACACCATTGAGTGACGCACAAGAAAGTGGAGAGAGCCAAGTTTTTCCGGGGCAGCGTTACGGAGAAACCTGGAGCGCGGTCTGGAGATTACTGCACATAGTTGCTACATGCATCAGGCGCTGCCCATTGCACGATTCAATTTTTCCAGAGTGCAACCTTGTAGCCGAACACAAATTATCTCCTCTCCCAAGTATATAAGGGTACTAACCCGCCCTGTTCCAGTTTTTTTCCTCATCATACAACAGATAATTACAACAATCTACAATGTCTCAAGAGGATATTAACACTACTGGTACTACACCAGTCAATGGTTCCATTTTGGAAAAGGAAAAGGATGACGAAGAATTCCTTGCTCCAATGCCAGAAAAGAGTTTCAAGGATTACCTCTCGATTTCTATTTTCTGTATGATGGTTGCCTTCGGTGGTTTCGTGTTCGGTTTCGATACCGGTACCATCTCTGGTTTCGTCAACATGTCCGACTTCAAGCAAAGATTTGGTTCTCTTAACAGTTCCGGTACCTACTACTTGTCTAACGTTAGAACTGGTTTGGTTGTGTCTATTTTCAACGTCGGTTGCGCTGTCGGTGGTATTGTTCTTTCCAAGATTGCCGATGTCTGGGGTAGAAGAATGGGTTTGATGGTTGCCATGGTTATTTACGTCGTTGGTATCATCATTCAAATTGCTTCTCAACACGCCTGGTACCAATACTTCATTGGCCGTCTTATTGCGGGTGTCGCCGTTGGTATTGTTTCCGTCGTCTGTCCACTTTTCATTTCTGAAGTGTCTCCAAAGCAAATTAGAGGTACTTTGGTCTGCTGCTATCAATTGTGCATCACTTTGGGTATTTTCTTGGGTTACTGTACCACCTACGGTACCAAGACCTACAGTGACTCCAGACAATGGAGAATCCCATTGGGTTTGTGTTTCGCCTGGGCCATCCTTTTGGTTGTCGGTATGTTGAGCATGCCAGAATCTCCAAGATACTTGATCGAGAAGAACAAGATTGATGAGGCTATGAAGTCTATTGCCAGATCCAATAAGCTTTCTGAAGAAGACCCAGCTGTTCACACCGAAGTGCAACTTATTCAAGCCGGTATTGACAGAGAAGCGTTGGCTGGTAAGGCTTCTTGGAAGGAATTGGTCACCGGTAAGCCAAAGATCTTCAGAAGAGTTATCATGGGTATTATGCTTCAATCTTTGCAACAATTGACTGGTGACAACTACTTCTTCTACTACGGTACTACTATTTTCCAAGCTGTTGGTATGAATGACTCTTTCCAAACCTCGATTGTCTTGGGTATTGTCAACTTTGCTTCTACTTTCGTCGGTATCTACGCTATTGAGAGAATGGGAAGAAGATTGTGTCTTTTGGTTGGTTCCGCTTCCATGGGTCTTTGTTTCTTGATCTACTCTCTTCTCGGTACCCAAAGCTTGTACATCCACGGCACCGAGAATGTTCCAAGCAACACCAGAAAGCCTACTGGTAACGCTATGATTTTCATCACTTGTCTTTACATTTTCTGCTTTGCTTCTACCTGGGCCGGTGGTGTTTACTGTATCGTCTCCGAGTCTTACCCATTGAGAATCAGATCCAGAGCTATGGCTGTTGCCACCGCTGCCAACTGGATGTGGGGTTTCTTGATTTCCTTCTTCACTCCATTCATCACCTCTGCCATCCACTTCTACTACGGTTTCGTTTTCTTCGGTGCTCTTTTGTTCTCCTTCTTCTACGTTTACTTCTTTGTTTACGAGACCAAGGGTCTTTCTTTGGAGGAAGTCGATGAGATGTACGCTTCCGACATTCTCCCATGGAAATCTACCGGATGGGTTCCTCCATCTCTTGAGCAAATGACCCACTCCACTGGTTACGCTGCTGAAGAGAAGCCAACTGATGAGCAAGTTTAGAATAATATATTCCCGCTACAGAGGGAAATGTTAATAGTTACGATTTAGATATGATAATAGATGCATTATTGCTGAGAAGTTATGGGGGTATAATGTAAGGTCGACGCCAATGCGAGTTGAAGTAATTATGAACACTGCATTAGGGGAGAGTGCTTTCTCCGCATTATGTGATGTGCTTCCTCCGCAGTGGCGGTTAGGTTAGGTATTCTGCATTGGCGGGTCTGTGACGCTATTGTTGACTGTATCAGTGTAGGCGGTAGTGCTACACTGTTTCTCACCGCGAAAATAGAGAGCAAAAGGGAGCGAGGTTTTCAGAAATGTCACCACGATACGAACGTGGTAGTAAATGAACGCAAAACCTGTTGGCAGAGCATCGAACGGCGGCGATGGCCGAGCATGATTCAGAGTCAACTTTTCTGGCGTTACAGTGATGGAGTTGGACCTCGGCCCGCCTACGCATAAGGCACCATGGCTCAAAATACCGACGGCGCCAAGAGTGGAGTATGAGGGATAAGAGTAGCGAGACTGGAATACTAGGGTCAGAGAGAAATACTCCGCCCAACCTCCCGTAGCTGGCATCTAGACCGGGTGGAGCCATCGCGCAGTGCTTCACGCATGCATGATTAAGTAGTTCGCATCAAGACACTGTGCATCGCGGCAGGAACCCGGAAAAAACTTGAGGGTCTCCATCACCACGCTTGGCAATCCCGCGGCACCATAGAGGGAAACGGGTGCGCCTGCCACATTTGCTGATACCGCAACAAATCCCCAAACAACCGAACCGAGGCATTGGTCCTCCCCAAGAAGCCGGGCGAAACACCCGTGCACCACACCCGTGCACCATTCCCAAGTGGGAATATCGCGCTAACCTCAGCGGAGCATCGCGGGTGGATCTGAGCCGGAGTTAGATGGGTGGTGTATCCGTTCGCCCGACCGCGGGTTCCCGCTTCGGTTTTCTCCACCTCGGACATTGCAGACGATAACACCACTTCCCCTCAGTCATGTACACTACTTTACCGTGCCACGTTCCGGACATTGACAGGATGCGGAAGTAAGAGGGTAATAACAAAAGTAAAGCGCAAGAACCCCGGACGTAACGGCCAATGGGAATTACCGCATAGGTGGAGTCAACGCTTGAGTCAAGTAGTCATCCGCGTGCATATTTGAGTCATTTCTCCACCTGAAAAAATTTGACTTCGGGCGCCAACTACCGCGAGTATAAAACGCAGGCAAACCGGCCCTTAGGGTTTTTTTTCTTCCTCGATATTTTTCTCACACAATGCTTAGACGTGCCTCCGTCAGACCCTTTTCCCTCACTGCCAGATTGGGCAAGTGGAACGAGATCCCATTGGCTCCACCAGACAAGATTCTCGGTATTTCTGAAGCGTTCCAAAGAGACAACAATGCGCAAAAGATCAACTTGGGTGTTGGTGCGTACAGAGACAACTCCGGTAAGCCCATTGTGTTCCCTTCGGTCAAGAAGGCGGAGCAGGTTTTGTTGGAGGCGGAAACCAACAAGGAGTACACCGGCATCACCGGATCTAAGCCATTCCAAGCTGCGGTCAGAGACTTTATTTTCAACAACTCGGGCAAGGACATCCATGGCGCCAAGTTGATCAAGGACAACCGCATTGTCACTGCGCAAACCATCTCCGGAACCGGTTCTTTGCGCGTGATTGCCGACTTTTTGAAGAGATTCTACTCTTCGAGCCACATCATCGTGCCTAAGCCCACCTGGGCCAACCACGTGGCGGTTTTCACCGACGCGGGCATGTCGGCCGACTACTACACCTACTACGACAAGGACGCCAACGGATTGGACTACGAGAACTTGAAGAAGTCCATTTCTAACGCCCAGGACGAGTCGGTGATCTTGTTGCACGCTTGTTGCCACAACCCTACCGGTATGGACTTGACCTCCGAGCAATGGGACGAGGTGTTGGCCATTGTGGAACAAAAGAAGCTTTTCCCATTGGTGGACATGGCGTACCAAGGTTTCGCGTCCGGTTCTCCTTACAAGGACATTGGCTTGATCCGCAAGATGAACAGATTGGTGACCGAGGGCAAGATCCCCACCTACGCCTTGTGCCAGTCGTTTGCCAAGAACATGGGCTTGTACGGTGAGAGAGTGGGTTCTATTTCCATTGTCACTGAGTCCAGCGAGCACTCGGGTGCGATTGAGTCTCAGTTGAAGAAGCTCATTAGACCAATGTACTCCAACCCTCCTATCCACGGTTCCAGAATCGTTGAGACCATTTTCGCCGACGAGACCTTGATGACAGAGTGGTTGGCTGACTTGGACGCGGTGGTTGGCCGTTTGAACGTGGTCAGAGACAAGTTGTACGAGAAGTTGGACAAGACCAACTACAACTGGGACCACTTGTTGAAGCAAAGAGGTATGTTCATCTACACCGGTTTGAACGCGGAGCAGGTGATTGAGTTGAGAGAAAAGTACTCTGTGTACGCCACTGAGGACGGTCGTTTCTCCATCTCTGGTGTCAACGAGAACAATGTGGACTACTTGGCCGATGCCATCAACCAGGTGATTAAAAAGTAAGGTATGAGTACGTAAATGTATGATAATGATTGGAAAATGTAGATTGGGTGATGCTATTGTTTATCCATTGTAGGGGAGAAGAGGGTGGTGAAAGAGGAGAGAAGAGGGTGGTAAGAGAGGAGAGAAGAGAGTGGTAAGAGAGGAGAGAATAGAGTGGTACGAGAGGAGAGAATAGAGTGGTAAGAGAGGAGAGAATAGAGTGGTACGAGAGGAGAGAAGAGTAGTAGTAGAAGAGGAGAGAGAACAACAGAAGTAATAAAAGAAAGGAGAGCAAGCAAGAGAGGTAGAAGAGAAAAAAGAGAGGGAGAGAGACGAGAAAGGAACAGAGTGTAGGTCAGCTGGAACACTTGGTGCAGGCTAGGGGAACCAGGGTAATAATGAAAAACCCCAAGTGCAACGAAACAGTGCGCACCACGTCACAGGAGGAGAATCAAGAATGAAACCACCGTGGTAAAAATACAACAAAAGGATTAAAAGCCAGCATGGCCATAGTCAGCATGACCATAGTCACAACTCGAACGGCAGGCTAAACCAATTCGGCCAGTAATGTTGCCAACACAGTGCTTTGGGGTCGTCGCTCGTTCTATTATATCAACGAATCCACTGTCAATCCAGGATCAATTCACTATCAACAGAGGATCAGTCCACCATCATTCCACTGTCATTCCACTCCACACCAGTCCTTTCCAGAGTCTTCTATGTTCTCGAGCGCTGCAGGATAGCCGCAGCTACTGCGAAGCTGCCAGAGAAGAATCAGCGCGGGGCGACATTGTGCAACAGCGACATCAGACCCCACGACACCAGACCCCACGACACCAGACCCCACGACACAGCGACACCAGAACCACCACACCACCACAATCAGATCCGCCAGCAAACGAAACCCCGTTCAAGCCGCGACATTCGCCTGCCCTCCCCAAAGTGGAGTGATGCGGAGTCCCCACTGCGGGGGTCGCAATGTCTCCCCACCAAAACCGGAGCACTGTCCTCCTGCAGGAACCGGCCCCCAACACTCCAGACCACATGGCATGGCCCCTTGGCCCCAGCCACCACCGCTCATTCTCAGACTAGCTACCCATGAAAGAAAACAAGAAAAAAAACCCATACACCAGGTTGGCGGTGGCCCCAGCGCTGCCGCAGTCTTCCGTTCCTATCTCGATTGGAGCACTGCCACGAACGTGCAGGACATCACCACTGCCTATAAAAGCGAGCACAATTCCACTCCCCACATTCACCCCAAAACCGTCCCATCCCAACCCAACCCCACACTCCCATTCCAACCAATGTCGCACATTGTCGCCTCCGCTGCGTTTGACGACCAGAAACCCGGCACCTCCGGACTACGCAAGAAAGTCGTGGTGTTCCAGCAGCCTAACTACACCGAGAACTTCATCCAGGCCATTCTCGAGGCCATTCCCGAAGGGCGGGAAAACGCCACGTTGGTGGTGGGCGGCGACGGCCGCTACTACAACGACCACGTGATCCAGCTTATTGTGCAGATGGCTGCCGCCAATGGCGTGGCCAAGTTGATTGTGGGCCAGAACGGGCTTCTTTCCACCCCCGCCACTTCCCATGTGATCCGCATCCGCCACGCCACCGGCGGCATCATCTTGACCGCGTCGCACAACCCCGGCGGGCCCAAGAACGACTTGGGCATCAAGTACAACTTGGCCAACGGCGGGCCGGCTCCGGAAAGCGTCACCGACCGCATTTTCGCCATCTCCAAGTCTCTCACCCAGTACCAGTTGCAGCCGCTCCCCCCGGTGGACCTTCTGAAGGTGGGTATGCACACCGCCGGCCCGTTGCAGGTGGAGGTGATTGACCCGACCGCGGACTACGTGGCGCTCATGAAGAACATTTTCGACTTTGATCTCATCAAGCGCTTCATTGCGCAGCTGCAGCTCCTGGTGCTCTTTGACGCGTTGAACGGCATCACCGGCCCGTACGGCCAGCGCATCTTTGTCGAAGAGTTGGGGTTGTCCCAGCTGGCGGTGCAAAACTGTGTGCCGCAGCCGGATTTCGGCGGGTTGCACCCGGACCCCAACTTGACCTACGCCCGCACGTTGGTGGACCGTGTGGACCGCGAGAACATCGCGTTCGGCGCCGCGTCCGACGGTGACGGCGACCGTAACATGATCTACGGCGCGGGTGCATTTGTTTCGCCCGGCGACTCGGTGGCTATCATTGCGGAGTACGCCGACTCCATTCCGTACTTCAAGAAACAGGGCGTGTACGGCTTGGCGCGGTCCATGCCTACCTCGGGCGCGTTGGACTTGGTGGCCAAGGCCAAGGGCTTGAACGTGTACGAAGTGCCTACCGGGTGGAAGTTCTTCTGCTCGCTTTTCGACGCCGACAAGTTGTCCATTTGCGGCGAGGAGAGTTTCGGTACCGGCTCCAACCACATCCGGGAAAAGGACGGCTTGTGGGCCATTTGCGCGTGGTTGAACGTGTTGGCGGACTTCAACCTCCGGTTCCCCGACGAGGAGGCATCCATCAAGAACGTGCAGACCAAGTTCTGGCTCAAATATGGCCGCACGTTCTTCACCCGTTACGACTACGAGGAGGTGCTGAGCGAGGGCGCGGCGGACTTGATGAAGAACTTTGCTTCCATCGTCGAGTCGGTTTCTGCGGGCTCCCAGTTGGCGCCAGGCTACGTGGTGGCTGCTGCGGACAACTTCTCCTACACCGACTTGGACGGATCGGTGTCTCCGAACCAGGGGTTGTTCATCAAGTTTGAGAATGGTTTGCGGTTTATTGTCAGATTGTCGGGAACCGGCTCTTCGGGTGCCACTGTGAGATTGTACTTGGAAAAGCACTCCGCGGAACCTGCTTCGTACCAGAAGGACGCAAGTGACTTTTTGGCCCCAGACATTGCGGTGGTGTTGGGCTTGTTGAAGTTCCAGCAGTACTTGGGCAAGGAAGAGCCTGATGTGAGAACCTAGTGAATTGTACAGTTGTTACTTATGAATTTACACTTATTACCTTATCCTAGATGTATTAGTTCCCTCGTTGACAGCTACCCTGGTTACCCTACGTATCCCAGTTGTACTAATTACCCTAGTTACGCTATACCCTAGTTATCCTAGGAAACTTAACTATCTTGGTTACTCTGAATACAAGCTAAAGTTTGTAAATACAGTAGCTCTCCTGACCTTAGGACCCAAATAGGTATAGTTCAAGATTGCAATCTATTCCCATACTTAATTTCACGCTGTTTCATTAACTGCCAGTTGCACTGTTTCACCACATTCCCTCTCTCAAACCTTCTACCCACCACTTACTGCTATGCCATACCGGCGTGTCTTGCTATACAGCCCATAGGCAATAAATAAGTCGTCATTAAGTGCCCGTGGCCTCGTCCTGGTTATCGTTCATGCGTCACATGCTGCGCGAGCGCAGCTGGCAAGGTGCCTGCTCACTTCGCGAGCTTAAATCTCTTCAGTTCAGACTCCTCGCCGGGGTACGCTCTCTGCAACTGCGCCGAGTCTTGGCCTTGCATGGCGAGGATCTCATCCAACCGCTTTCTCATCGATGCTTCTCTCAAACGAGCTGCTTGCTCCATGGCCTCCAACTCCATGATCCGCGTGCGGTACAAGTCGTTGACCAACTCCAACTCGGAGATCCGTGTCTTCAACAAGTTGACCTCGTATCCCGAGTTGTGGCCACCATTACCACTGCCGTTTCCTCCGCCGTTATTTTGTCCATTGGAGTTCGCGTTGTTCGAGCTGTTGCCGTGGCTGGAATTGTTTCCACTATTGGCATTGTTACCGCCGGAGTTACCAGCGTTGTTGGCATTGGAATTGCTAGCGTTGTTACCACTGTTGAAAGTGGCACCACTGTTGTGGCTATTGCTGCCACTATGCGTGTTGAGGCTGCCCGAGTTGCTGTAGTTACTATAGGTGCTTGGGGATCTAGAATGGCCCCCACTGTGGCTGGTGGGACCCGCGTGGCCACCATCTGCATCGGTGTTGCCTTCAACTGGAGCACTGTTCATAGCCTTGTCGGGGTGCGAGCCCGCCGCGAGCGAAGCGATGGGCGCCACGGACGTGTTACCGAGCGACACCGGGGCCGAGGGCGCACGCGACTGGCCCTGCGGCGTCAGTGCCGACGAGCCAAAACTGCTCTGGAAGTGTGGCAACGCGGCCTGTGCTGGCTGTACGTGCTGGAGGGGCGGTAATGCCGGTTTTGACTGGTCGGGAGCCTCGTGCTTCACCGCGTGGTCCTGGAGGTGGAACTGCGGCCCAAAAGAAGGTGATGCAATCACCTTGGCATCGTCGTCCGGCTTGGGGCCCAAAGATGGCAACTTGGGCGCCGCCAACGCAGTAGCAGGTGTGGAGAGCGCGCTGCCGCGGGCCTTGAGCAGGTTACCCATGAGCGAGCCGCCGTTGAGGTGCACGCCGCTCTTGAACGTGGCCGAGGGACCCAACTCGTTCAGCATGTTCTCCAACGCGCCCGCCGCCTGTGCCGCCGACAAGCCTTTTGGCAGTGCAATGCCCATGGCAGGAGTCGCCGACGCGCGCGCATTCAGCATCAGCGCGGTGGTGGAGAGCAAGAGCGGCGACGTGATGCGCTGCAACCCGGGCGCAAACTGCGTCGGCGTCGACAGCGGGTAGTGGAGCAGCTGAACCTGGTGTGGCAAGCTGGAAAAGTGGCCCGCCAGCAGGGCATAAGCGCCGGGTGCAAACGGAACGCGGGTATGGGACGGAAGCGGCGACCGGGTATGCTGGAGTGTCACGTCCGGCAGCGGCGACGTGCCCAGCTTCTTCTTTGCCGATTTGGGCAGCTTCCGACCCAGCTTCACGTCCTTCAGCTTGAGTTCGGGGGTGTTGGGACCCAGCTTGGAGAAGTTGGGCTGCTTGATGCGGTTTCTCAGCTTGATGGTATCTGTCTTCAAGCTGATGGGACGAGGGCGGCCGTGCAACTTCAAGAAAAGACCGCACGCGTTGCACAACACATGGCCCGTTTCGTCCCGGCGCCAGAGAGGGGTGGTTTGGGTTTTGCAGTTGCGGCACACTGGAGAAGAAATGTTGCTTTTTGTACAAGTGGTGCCGTTGTTGATTTGGGTTGTTGTCTTTGCGTTCGGGTGAACGGGGTTGGCGTCCACCATAGGGGGGAACCGCTGGATTTCACTCATATTGGTATAACTGGAAGGGGATGTTGTTTGGGTGAACGGAGCTGGCGGCTAATGAGCTGGAGCTGTTTATTTTTTTTTTTCGGTGGATCAGGACGGGGAAAAAAGGGGCGGAAATGGGTCGGAGTTCACGTTTGGACCGAGATAGCGTTTACAAGCCAAATCCAGGGAGTTCGGGGGAGGCGTTGCACCGGGGTCAGATAAAGAAAAATTTTCAGTATACTTTTTTTGGGAAATGTTAAACAATCAGATAAGCGCGGGCCCCTTTGCGACATTTTTTTTTTTTGACAAGAGACCACTTGTTCACTATACAATGAGCCGCGGAGGTACGGGTGTCCAAATGGGGCCATCTGTGGAACCGGGAGCCGTACGGGCGCAAATTCTGTGATGTGACAATGATTTTTTGTGGCGCAACATTGGCAAGATTCGTGAATGGGGCAAATGTCGGCGGAAAACTCCAATTAGCCGGTGGGTTATTGTTGATTGCTGCTGTGTCGGACGATGGAAGAATGTCGCACCACGCAGAATGTCGCCCGGATAAGATAAACGGCTCTGCTGACATAAGCAAGATAAGGCAATTGATAAACGCCGTTTTCAACGGTTTCTCGTCCCCCGCTACTCCCTATCTACGACATCCAAAGTGGCCCGATCCGATGTGATGATGCAATTTGTTGACTATACGCCTACTTCCACGTGTTTTCCAACTGTTTTTCTCCTACAACCGCCACGGCGTGAGTTAAGGTTTTGCTCACGTGTATACGATTGCCGTGGATCGGTTCAGGGTTCTTCACGTGACCGACTGCGGCATTCTCTGCTTCTCGACCAGTATATGAGATCCCGCGACCAGAACTGCCATACATCTGACGAGACACAAAGTGGCGAACCGGAGGTGTAGAGGAAAAAAGCAAAAGGGCGGAGGAAAAAAAAGGGCGGCAGGCAACAAAAAAGTTCGAAGCGGCAGAATGGAAACGAAAGAAAGTCCCCCAGAAAGAGGTGTTGGTCTTCGCATCCTGTGCTCAGGTCTTTTTCTCGGCTCTATTTCCCTCGGCTCTTCTTTCCTGTTTTCTCAAGATCGTTTCGCTCAGGCAAAAGAAGTGCGAGCCTGGGTCATTTGCCCTATATACTCTCCCATATGCTCCGCGTCGTCCATCACGTAGCTGTCGGAATTTTCCCGATCGTCGTTTCCTCGGTCAAATGAGCCTCCGGTGAAAAGCTCAAACGGCCCGTTTTGGATTTTTCCCACTGCAGATGCCCCGATGGTATAGAGCCCTAACCGTGCGGCACGAACGCCGTCGCTCCAGCCCCGAAACGAAATGTCGCCATGAGTAGAAACGATTAGGTAATCCACAGGAAACACCGACAGCACCAGTTGAAGGACGGGCCACCCAAACCGGAATCCCCGGCGGTCATCGCACGCCGTAGTATTACGCCCGATGTTCTGTTCCTCGAGAATTTCCTCAATCAACTTGAGCATATACGGCGACCACACCGCAATCAGGATGAGGTGGTGGGGATATCCCAAGAGCCGCAAGTACTGGAAAAGGTACACACAGTACTTTGCTTCTTCAACGTTGACCTGGCCGGGTGAAGAAGGCACGGAAATGTTCTGCGCCGCGTATTTGAGCCCCAGATTGTAGGCGTGGGTGGTGGTGGTGCCGTGCGCACCGTACAAACGAGCGATTTCACCCCGAACGGAGGGGAAACATGCCGAATTAGGGACATTTTCTGATTTCGTGGGTGCAACGTACGCCGGGCCCAAAACCGTAACCAGGCGTGGCCGTGACCGGAGCACCGGAACCACTGATTGCGGAATTCCACCAAAGAGAACAATGCGATCAAAATTTGACATCAAAGTGGCCGCATCTTCCACTGACGCCACGACATAGCGCTCCCGGTGGACCAAAAAGCCGTGAATGTCGTCGGTGGTGGCCCCAAGCGAAAGCGGCGCCAATCGTTGTAATTCCGAAAAGATTCCCTTGACCGACGAATAGTGGTCCACCACCTGAACAAGCAGTTGCTCCACGGAAATATCGCCAAATTCAAATGTTCGGAACGGATATTTCGCTGCGCGTTCTTTCAGTTTAGTTAATTGCCCGAGGAACGCTTCCCAACGGGGCTTAACATGGCAATAATAAAGCATGAGAGCGTTGCGGATGTTCTTGGCGAAATCGCACTCACTCAACCCAAGATGCGCCGCAAGCTTGGCTACTCGGCCGAGATATTCAGCTTTGCGTTGGTTGATTTGAGTAATTTCCTCGGGATCCCGATATTTCAAGACCTTGAGGTTTTGTACCACAGGGAAAAGCTGGACGGCAGAAGTATGGGGCACAATAATGAGACATTTTTCCTTGGGCCAGTTGTGGGAAAGAACGCGAAGATATTCGGCCACAAGAGGGAAATAACCAGTTGGTTCACCGGATAAGTGTACGGATTTCAAAGTCACCATGTCCAAAAGACCTTTCGCTTGAGGTCCTGTAAGAATTGCTTTGCCAGTATCCAAAACCACATTGCTTCCGTTGAACTCAATCACATCCTGTGTGCCCGAGTCCGTTTTTCTCTTTTTGGGTGAGCGGAGTTCCACCACTTCCAGAAGTGCGTCAAATGTCACTGAATCGACGGAGACCGCGAGTCCGAGTTTGTTGTTTTCTCCACCAATCAATGGAGAAGCTGCATCTTTTCCAGCATCAGCAATAGCCTGCTCAAGTGCTTCAAATGCGGTGAAATCTTGCGGGAGACGAAGAATAGCATTGAACCTCTTTTCAAATCCTGGAAACTTCCATGCAACAGTAATAGCACCATCGGTGGATATGGACGAAACATGTGTGACTCTCGCAGTGAAAATACCATACTTCTGCATCCGGGAAGACGCATCAAATTTATTTGGCTTTTGCATTTCCAAAAGCACCACTCGGTCTCCCGTTTTGATGTCAGGCAACAGTTTCTTGGCGCTTAACTTAGCAAAAGCCCCGTCAACCACAATCGCCGAAGGTCGTAAAAAGTACTTGCTTGATCCTCGGATTCCATTATCGTTGGAGGGGTCGGTAATTGTAAGTCGGTTTAGGCATCTAACGATATGGACATTTATCAGTTTGGATAACGCAAGAACCGCTTTGGTTTTTAGCAGCGCCAATAGATTCTCTTTCGTTGTTGGTGTGTTCAAAGGGGGCATAAATCGACCGTTTTCGCTTTCTTCGAAGTCGTCGAAAAGCTCGTGTTCAGTCAAAGTGGAACATGACGATGCGAAAGGATGATGGCCCACTACAATTTCTGCAATCACATGTGGCAAGAACTCCACACCCATAACACCGTCATACCCCAATGATTTAGCAATTTCTTCAACCTTGGCTTCCGGCAACTCTGTAAGGTCGGAAACCAATTGTTCCCGATTGACATCAAATCTTGATGACGCGTAGACCACAGCATCCAAGCTAGGCACACCTTGGCGTTTGAGCGCAAGTCGTATTTCGATAAATGAATCGCCATCTTCAGATTTGTAAAGAATACCCGATAAAATAGAGGCCAATTTGTGGATACGAGTATGTGATTCGACCTCGTGATGAGCCAAACGAGCGGAAATTCGTAATGGGTGGAACACACTCCTGATATCTTCCAGGGACATAGATCCACAAATAGCAAAGTATAAAAAGTGTTCCACAATGTCGTTAGTCTCTCTGGAGTCGGTCGATAGGTGGGAAACAAATCGTTCTGAGACTGTGCTGATCCATTTGGAGTACAACTTGCACTTAAGCAAGGTGGACGAATCATACCGTACCACAGTGCTCAAAAACAAGAAGGACGCCGCTTCTATTCGGGAATTAGTCTCCTGGGTATTCAATGTGGTTTGCAATACTCGAAGGAGAATATCTTGAAGTCTCGAAAGGTCTGCTTCCATATGTTTTAAGCAATTGGCGGTGTTGAGAAATTCGAACTCATAAAATACCATTAAGAGGATCAACTCCAAATGGTTGTTGGTCACGTCAGCATGAAAGAACTTCCAGGCGATATTTTCGAAGTAACCAGATGCTAGTAAGTCATCGATGTCTTCGTATGTAGAAACACCGCCATAAACATCCGAAACGAAAGCAGGAGAAAAACTCTTTGGCAGTTTGAGACGAAGGGTCTCTAGAAGAGTCAACGATAGACTCGGTGATTCAGATTTCGGTGCCATGGTGGAGATTCTAAAATGGGTCAGAATTAGGATGGAGGTGAAGGTACGGATGCATATCAGTAGGTTGGAACGCCGCGCGTCAACGGCATCTCCAAGGTGATCATAGAATGAAAGTAGAAAAATCAAGGAAAAAAATGCAAAATAAACAGAACGCAAAAGGATAGTTTACCGAAGTAGTTTGATTAAGTTTCCGAAAGGAGTTTGATGAAGTTTTAATAATTCTAAATACGCTATTTGGTGTCTATATCGGAAAACATCCAAGGTGGATACACGGTCTGAAAGCAAAACGAAGAGTCTCCACTGTATGATATTTTCCATGCATGAAGATAAATTCCCTGATCGGGATTATCTTGGTGAATCGGCCTCAAGCATTCCAAGCACGAGGAAACAATTTTCGTATCGTCATTTTTCTTTCTCAAGGTCGACAAATGGTCTATGCGAGATCTTAGTCCTGCCACAATAGGCGAAACGTCGACAGTTTCCGGAGCCGGATCGGTCTTGTTTATTCCAAAGCAGGTCCATCGTGAAAGAACCGCCTCGTATAAAACTTTTTCCACCTTCCCCTTTTCGGCGTTGGGTCCGTTTGCCAGGTTATACAACGGGTCGTTTGTGATGGGAAATCCCATGTTGCGGAGGTGAATACGGATTTGGTGCATTTTCCCCGAAATTGGACGGCAAAGTACAATAGATTCGTCATGAAGTTTCGAGTACAGTAGTCGTTCAAAGAAGGTCACACATCCCGCGGGAACAGCTTCGGCATTGGTGTTCAAATAGCCCGAGCCTGCGGTATTAATACTGAAAACTGGACTGGTGTAAGTGCAAGATGTTTGGGCAAAGTTTCCCTGGACTCTTGCAATATACCATTTTTCCATGCTATCCTTTTTCGTTTGAATCAACATTTGAAATGTCTTACTCGCCTCCTTTGTCTTGGCCAAGACCAAAACACCCAGGGTTCCCTTGTCCAACCGGTGGCACGGCCAAACCGGGATTCCGAGTTCATGATGCACTATTTCCGTGACGGAGTTGTACCTGTGGATTCCACTAGGGTGGGTAGGAACCCCGGCGGGCTTATTCACCACAATGAAATCGGTATTTTCAAAGAGAACGATGCAATTTTGAACAATCCGCGCTGCATTGGTGAGACCATTGAGCTTTCCGCCGCAAAAGAACTTGCTCGTGCCATCTGCTTCAGTTTGCAGTAAAATAGGCGGTGCATGACAAACAACCGGTTCGTGCATGTGTTGAAGATTGTAAATAATATCATGAGGCTCTAGCAAGCGCTGGCGGGCATCGGAAAAACGCAAAATCCCAGGAACACCCGCTTTCCCGTTGTTACTGGTGACATATATGTTTCCCATGTCAATGCCGTGCTCCACCACATCGGGACTTTGGCCCAATTCGCGGGTGAGAATGTCTTTTAACAGTCGCTGGTGCCATCGTTGTTTGTAGGGGGTTTTATACTCAAAGTAGTACGGTTTTACTCGTCGGACATTATTTTCCAAGAGATAGACCGGAGCCATGGCCGGGTGGTGACAACTAGAGTCGAGAGGGGGGAAATTCGAGATTTTGACGGGTAGAAATCCAGATCTAACAATATTCACACAGTCACTCGAGGTTTCATACAGTGGATGAGTTCTTAACACCTCTGAGTCACGAGTATGGAGTCAGAGGCTGATCAGTGGGTGATAAGGGTGTGTATAAAGCGCACCCGGTAGAAGACTGGTACGCAGTAGGAGTAGAGAACCAGCAGTAAAGCATGAGTGAAAACGTAGAGACACGTCAAAGAAAAAAGAAAAGAACGAAATGTGAATTTTTCAAGCACCGAATCTTCACTCCCGGTCCCCCTAGCCCAGTCAATATCCCTTATGCCCAGACCAGCCTGCCACCCACAAGAGTCGTGCGCGCCCAACAAAATGGCTAGTAAAAAATTGTTCTCACCACTCTAGTCAAACTCCCACAAACATGTTCCGTTCCGCCAGTCGCTTTTTCGGAACCAAAACCGTGACGCTAGATGCGGCGCCGATCAAAATCCAGCCGTACTTAGCCGCCAAGCAGTTCGTGCCTGAAAATGCGTCCAAATCCAAGGGCAGAGCCTTGAGAAGGAGAGAAAACAGAATGAAGCGCCAGATCATCAGAGATGTGAACAACTTGAAGCAGCACTCACTCAAGCGGGAGGAATTCAAGGTGGATCCTGTTTTGGGTGCCCAGAACAACAAATTCATCGGTAGAATGTACCAGGAGTTGCAGGACCCCACCAACTTGGCCTACGGCTATAACAGACAAGAATTTGAGAAGTTGTTGTACGGAGCGCAAAAAGCGGCATTGGATGCCAGCATTGGTGGTGAGGTGATCATGGAGCTGATTTCCAAGACCGAAGAAAAGAAGAAAACCGCGTTGTTGACCATCTTGAACATGAAGAACTCCAACGCGGCGGACAGACGCAAGTTGGCCACCGAGTTGGCCCGCAAGGAGTTTGCCCGGTTTGACGGTGACACGGGATCCCCGGAGGTACAGGCGGCCATCATGACGGTCAAGATCCACTTTGGATTCGAGCATGTGAAGGCGTCACCCAAGGACAAGGCACACATCCAAAGTGTGCGTGAGTTGGTGCAACAGAGACAGCTGATGTTGAAATACTTGAAGAGGGACAACCCTGAGAAGTACTTTTATACCATTGCCAAGCTCGGTTTGACCGACGATGTCGTGACCCGTGAGTTCAACATGGACAAGCAATACTTCCAGGACTACCAAGTGTGGGGCGAGAAGCAATTGGTCAAGTTGTCGGACAAGCAGAAGAAGAGAGAGAAGCACTTTGCGGACTTGCAAAAGAAGGTGACTGAGTACAACCAGTTAGCGAGAAAGAACCACGCCCTTCTTAACAACTAGAGCTCTTGTATATAGTTTGGAATGAACGTTAGTTGGATAGCGTTGTAGTGATGCTGTGGTTGTTTCAATATCAAGCTGGGAAACGACAAAGATCAGTCAATCACTCAAACCGACCCACCAAACCCCAGCTTCTACCGCCACCTTATACCTTCTTTTATTGTTCCTATGTAGCCGATTCCCATTAGTCCAACACCTGCTGCATGAGCACATCTATTTGCAGATCTAGACTCAGAAGCTTCATCTCATCAATCCCGCTCAGAAGCACCGCGATCGAACCTTCGATGCCTCGCTTTACTTCGTCCAGCTCTTTGGCCAAAGCGCGAAGTTCCTCAAAGAGCTGTTTGTTGTCCAAAACCAACTGGTCGTAAATCATGGTGAGTTTTTTTATCGAATCTCGCCGCGTCAGCGCCACGGTTGCCTCAATAAGTTGTGGGGCCGTCAATTTGTCTACGGGAACACGCGGTTCGGTAGTTGCAGAGTCTCGGGCATTTTGGGCCTCGGCTATGATCTCGTCCAACTGATCAAGCTTGCTGTGGATATCTCTGTTTTCGAATATGTGCTCAAACTGCTTGAAACACGTGCTGTGAAAGTATTTCTGGATTTGTTTGCGGGCCATTTCAAGCGCCTCGGGGCCTCCTTCCATTTGGGCAATGGTGGGGAAGCATTTCTCGAGCTGTTCCGCCATCAACAGCTTTTTGATAGTCTGCTCAACCGCCTTTTTAACCACCTGGTTGAGTCGGTCGTATCTGATTTTTTCCGTCTCCATGGCAGGGAAGAAGTAGGTGTAGATAGTGGAGTATATGTAAACACAGGGAGGTGCGCGCCTTCACTATAATCTATGGCGCTACGCTGACATTTTGGATAAAGCAGTGCCCGACTGTTTTTCCGATTGCAAACTGTTTTGTCAAAACCACTAGTGGTGTGATATAGTTGTAGCGTTGGGTGTAATGATATCATAAGCGAATAGAATTAGGGTCGATCAAGTTCGACGTACATGTGGTGATTGAGGTGGGATATTTCTGTCGCGGAGATCTATACCATGAACTCGCTGATTGAGACGTACCAAACTGGCTGATTTAAATTTGGGGAGTATGCTGATTTAAGGGGGTCATGTTGACTTCAGGGGGTCATGCTGACTTCAGGGGGTCATGTCGATTCAAGGGTGCCGAATGTATCGATCCAAGTGTGCTGATCGATTTTCATGTCAAACCACCGATTCAAAACCGATTAGTTTTGCTCTGAATCGCCTTATGCATCAGCCAAATAGATAGCTTGTTTAAATGTTCCATAGCTCACGATGAAATCGTTGCCCTACATGTTTGGTGTTTACAGAGCGAGAACAGACTAAAATGACCTTCTCATACACCCAGGCGCACTAGTCAGACAACCCAATATCCATCTAATTAAAAACAGCAGCTCGAACCAAAAATACATCACCGGCCCAGAAATCCTTTCCAATCAATTTCATCTCGTTTCCCCACATTGATATCCCCAATCCCATTCCCATTTTCCTTAACACCCTTCTTCTTCACTCTCTATCCACTCCCGTCATAAACCTCACGGTCTCCGCGCGCCTACGTACTTCGACCCCAGTTACACTCTTCTTATGCTGGACCCCCGCTCACTCATCGCCGAGGCCGAAAAATTGGCCAAGCCGCAAACCGGATTCTTGTCCCTTTTTGGGGGCTCCTCCTCCTACCGCCTTGAGGAAGCCACCGACCTCTATATCCAGGCGGCCAACACATATCGTCTTAGCAAGGATTTCAACCTGGCAGGCCTGCAATTCCTCAAAGCTGCAGAGTTACAGACGCAACTCAACAGCCACAACGATGTGGCGAACCACCTCATCGAAGCCTACAAGTGTTTCAAGAGCGTTTCGCCCGCGGACGCTATCGACGCCTTGTCCAGAGCAATCCACATTTTCTTGACCCAGAACGGCCAGTTCCGCCGGGCGGCCAATTTCCAGATGGACTTAGCGGAGCTCTACGAGCAGACGGGCGACGTGGAAAACGCCACCCAGAGCTACGAAAAGGCTGGCGACTACTTTTCCACCGACCACGCCGAAGCGCTCTCCAATAAGGCGTTTTTGAAGTGTGCGGACTTGAACGCGGCGCTGGGCGGCTACAGAAAGGCCCGTGACTTGTACGATGGCGTGATCAAGAACCTGGTGGGCAACAACTTGACGAAGTGGAACTTGAAGGAGTACTTCCTCAAGAACATCTTGTGCACCTTGTGTATGGAGGATGTGGTGGATGCGCAAAAGAGACTTGACGCCTTCTGCGAGGAAGAGCCCTCGTGGCCATCTACAAGGGAATATAAGTTAGTGCTGGATATCTTGGCATCGATCGAGGCCGGCGACGTGCAGGCGTTTTCCGACACGGTGTACGAGTACGACCAGTTCACCAAGTTGGACAAGTTGAAGACGCAAATGTTGTTGAAGATCAAGAACTCGGTGGTGGAGAACGACGACGACGACTTGACCTAGACCGACGACCGGACCCGGTCTTGAGCCCTTTAATGTCGTTTCGTGGATTGTTTCGTCTATCGGTTAATATTATTCCTTTTGTATCGTATAGTATTTTAGTATTTAGCGTTTCTATGCGTAGCCTTACACCGGCTTTCCTCCCAAAAACTCACTCCATCTCTTCACCTCGTGTGGCACCTCCACCGACTCTGGCACGACGCCGAAAGCAGACTTAGTGCCAATCTTCTCCTTCAAACACTGAGCAAACAACTGCGAAGTGTTAGGCTCGTTGAACAACGCAATACCAAAGTCAATGGCGTTTCTTCTCATCACGTAGTCTTCGTCTAACAAGCTCTCAGCACGGGCAGGGGCCAAGTTGAACACAGCACCAATCTTCTTATCCTGGAAGATCTCTCTCAATGCTCTCTTGTCCGTCTTAGGGAAGTCAATCACCTCAACCGGCTCAGAAACGTACTTGGCCAAGTACTCCGCCACAGGGGCAGATGCAGAGTAGTATGTGTAGCCAAGACCGGAGATGGTCTGAGCAACCTTACCCAACTTGTCGTTGGTCAAATCGCCGCCCAACAAGATACCGGTACCTGGAAGCGGCACCTTGAAGTTCATGGTGGATTGGATCGAGGTCCAGTACGCTTCCACCAAGTTGTCGCCAAAACAAGCGATTTCTCCGGTAGACGACATCTCCACACCCAAGAATGGGTCGGCACCAGCCAAACGGGTGAACGAGAATTGTGGCACCTTGGTGGCAACGCGGTCGTATTTTTGCGCCATCAAGTCCACTGGAGCAGGCACGTTTTCGCCCAAGAGCGCCTTGGCCGCAACGTCAATGAAATTGGTACCCAACACCTTGGACACGAATGGGAATGAACGCGAGGCACGGATGTTACACTCAATGACCTTTAACTCGGCCTCAGCATCGCCCAAAGTGCCGTTTTGGTCGTTCAAGATGATTTGCATGTTGAATGGACCGGTGATTTTCCACGCGGCCGCAACCTTGTCGGCAATCTCCTTGAGACGGCCCAAAAGCACAGGAGACAAGTTTTGAGGAGGTAACACCAAAGTGGCGTCACCGGAGTGGACACCAGCGTTCTCCACGTGCTCAGAAACGGCGTGCACGAGGACCTGGCCCTGGTGGGCCACACCGTCAATGTCGATTTCTTGGGCGCCTTGGATGAACTTGGAAATCACCACAGGGTGGTCTTGCGACACACTGGCAGCGTTGGACAACTTAGCCTCCAACTCGTTTTGCGAGTTAATCACGGACATGGCGGCACCGGACAACACGTACGATGGTCTGACCAAAACAGGGTAGCCGACCTCGTCAGCAAACGCTTCGGCCTCAGCAATCGAAGTCAACTCCTTCCACTGTGGCTGGTCAACTCCGATGGAGTCCAAGATCTGTGAGAACTTGTGTCTGTCCTCTGCCTTATCAATGTCCTCTGGGTTGGTACCCAACACGTTACAGCCCTCGTTTTGCAAAGTCAAGGCAATGTTCTGGGGCAATTGACCACCCACACTGACAACGACACCGCTAGCGGTCTCCAACTCGTAAATGTCTAACACTCTCTCCAACGAGAGTTCCTCGAAGTACAAACGGTCAACCTCGTCGAAATCAGTGGAAACGGTCTCTGGGTTGTAGTTGATCATGATGGTCTTGTGACCAGACTTTCTCAAGGCTCTGGCAGTGGCAACGGCACACCAGTCAAACTCGACCGACGAACCAATACGGTAAACACCGGAACCCAACACCATGGTGCCATTTTCATTGAATTCGATGTCGGAAGAGGTGGCGTTGTAGGTGGTGTACAAGTAGTTGGTGTTAGCAGGGAACTCGGCGGCCAAGGTGTCGATCTTCTTGACAAATGGAACAATGCCGAAGCTCTTTCTCACCGCACGCACTTCCAACTCATGCGAGCCAACACACATACCAATCTGCTTATCAGAGAAACCGAGCTTCTTGGCTCTTTGCATTAAGTCGTGGTTAATGTTCAGCAACGAGGCCGCGGCCTCCAACTCACGGTACATGTGGACAATGTTCATCAACTTATGCAAGAACCACTTGTCGATCTTGGTCAAGTCGTGGACCTTGTCAACCGAGTAGTTTTCGTGGAGCAACGCTTGGCCCACCGCCAACCATCTTCTGTCGGTAGGGTTAGCCAAGGTGTCGTCCAAGTTCTCAAAGTGGTCACCTTGGAATCCAACGTACGAAGGGTCCACCTGTCTGATGGCCTTTTGGAACGATTCCTCAAAGTTACGGCCAATGGCCATAACCTCACCCACGGACTTCATGGCAGAGCCAATGTCTCTCTTGACGTGCTGGAACTTGGCCAAGTCCCATCTGGGGATCTTGGTGACCATGTAGTCCAAAGAGGGCTCGAAGTTGGCAGAGGTGGTCTTGGTGACAGGGTTAGGCAATTCAGGCAAGGTGTGGCCCAAGGCAATCTTGGCCGCGGTGTACGCCAATGGGTAACCGGTGGCCTTCGATGCCAAGGCAGAAGAACGGGACAAACGGGCATTAACCTCGATCACACGGTAGTCCAATCCATCAGGCTGCAACGCATATTGCACATTGCACTCGCCCACCACACCCAAGTGGCGGATAATCTTGATGGCAGCGGATCTCAACATGTGGTACTCTTCATCAGACAAGGTTTGGGATGGTGCCACCACAATGGAGTCACCGGTGTGGATTCCCAAGGGGTCAAAGTTCTCCATGTTACACACGGTGATACAGTTGCCCACACGGTCACGCACCACCTCGTATTCGACCTCTTTCCAGCCCTTCAACGACTTCTCCACGAGAATCTGAGGCGCCAAAGACAACGACTGCGACGACAAGTCTCTGAGCTCTTGTTCGTTGGCAGCAAAGCCAGAGCCCAAGCCTCCCAAGGAGTAGGCCGAACGCACGATGATGGGGTAGCCAATGTCCTTGGCCGCAGCCAAAGCGTCATCCACGGTTTCCACCGCAATGGACTCGGCAATAGGAATATCAATCTGTTTGAGCGCCTGAGCAAACAAGTCTCTGTCTTCGGAGGTCTCCAACGTCTTGATGGGCGTACCCAAAACCTTGACGCCGTATCTGTCAAACACACCCATTTTGTCCAACTGCACACCGACATTAAGACCGGTCTGGCCACCGAACGTCAACAAAATACCGTCGGGACGCTCTCTTTCGATGATGTAGGTGATGTATTCCGCTGTGACGGGCAAGTAATAGATTTCGTCTGCCAACGCATGCGACGTTTGGTTGGTGGCGATGTTGGGGTTGATCAAAATCGACGTTTTGTTCGCTTCCTTCAACGCCTTGATTGCTTGCGATCCGGAGTAGTCGAACTCACCGGCTTGGCCAATGGACAAACCACCAGAGCCAATGACAAGAACTTTCGACACATCCACAGTTTTGCCGTGGTCGCCGGTTTTGAGGGTCTTCAACAAGTCTCCTCCAAGGTATACCGGCTGGGCATTTCTAGTTAGATTAGCCACGCTAAAGCTTCTCTTGGCAGCAGCTGCAAAGCTTTTCGCCGCCCGGACACTATTGAAAATCATGACCAGGTGTGGAAAAAAAGCGTGAGAGAAGATTTGAGAAGAAGAAATGAAGGGTGGAAAATTTGGGCACAATCGGTATATATACGGGAGAATTCTCCATGCATGCCTGCCCAAAACGGCAATGACTCAGCGCTAGCCGCGATTTAAGATCAGTGCCATTACCCGGACATCCGTACATCTGGCCCAATGGGACCGTGGCCCCGCCCACCCGGGTTTTCTCCAGATGGCCCTTTATCTTATACCAGTACCAACTTGGTGGCAAATGCGGTTTTACTGCTACTCTTTTTCTCCTCGACGTTAAATGCTTAAATCTAAGCTCTGAATGTAACTGCCACCAAACCCTGTTGGGCATCTGTTGCGTGGGCTATAAGAAAAAAACGATGTCACCATTAGGTGCAGGCTTGCGTCTGCTTCGTCTTATTGGCTGAGTTTTGCACTATTGCCGTGACTCCATTAACCGGTAAAGTCTAGGGCAACCCTGTGAGTATGATAGCACTTCATAAGGGTAGAATTGTAGAGTGGGAACATTTTGAATTTTTGGGGGTGATTTTCTTTTTTGGGCGAAAAGTGCGTTTACCACCGAAGAGGTGTCTCAAAACGATGCTTTGAGACTAAACATTGGACCATTAATTCAGTTCGCATTGAAGTATTATGTTTCAGCCAAGATTATATGTCTAGTTCGTTCATCATCTCTTCGGTGTGATGATGAGAGGTCATGCTGATTGGATGCGTCACCGCTCCGGTCAAATCGCGAATTACTTAAACCAGGAAAGTATCGGAAGTCACGCTGTGTAAAATCTTGAGTGTTTTCATAGGCAGAGATACTGAAAATGAAAGAAATCATTTGAATATAGCTATAATGAATAAAATATCGAGAGAGAGCGAAGCCACCGGATCACTGCAGTTGCCCTCATTCATCTGGACGGAGGGGTATGCTGGTATTATCTTATGTTATCTTGGGTTCCTGGTGATACTAAAGTTTCTTAAAGGTACAATCACATTCTACTGGTCTATCCTACCGCTGATCTGGACCAATATAAGTCGTTCACCAAATTGGCCATGACCCAACCGACATAATTGTCATGGTAATTTCTCAATTAGTCAGCTTGAAAACAACCGAGCACAGTAAATATGCCCATGATTTGTTGGACTCAGTAATCGCGGGAGACTTCCGGGCAAGGAGGGGCGCAAGAACGGGGGACGCTTGCAGGCGACGGATCCATTTGTTGAACTGAATCCGGATGGAGGCCAGAGAGTTCATGGCTTTCGCCATTGTCGTGGAGAGGGCCTTTTTGACTTGAGGAACCGTTGGGGGCCCAGCAATCGCTGAGGCCATTAAGTACCAGATATGGTCCGTTGAAATAGGACCAAGGGACATTAAGTGATGGAAGAGCAAGTCATAATTGTCTTAATTGTCTGTGTTTGTCAGGAAGAGCAAATTGAGCGTGCGGAATGAGAGAGTTCCGTGTTTGCCGGGCACAAAGGTCGCAAGCTCCGCGGTAAGCTCGGTTTCCACATATGTTTTAGTGTATATGGTGGTGTAGGACTCAATTCGTTGAGGTGTTCGCGGATACGGCGGTGGAAGGACCGAATGCTGCGTTGTAGTTCAAAGCGTTCCGTTCGGAGCGTTTGAAGTGAGTCCGAAACTTATCATCAGAGAGGGCAATGTACGCCGCATTTTCAGGTGAAAATGCCTGGTACTTGACCTTGAAGCTCGATTACCATTGTGGGACAAGGGCTGCATCGGCCAATACGAATGGGTTGACTGCTTGTATGTCCGACCGGTAATCTGTGGGATCAGTGGGATCCCAGCATGCACAGAGCTTACTTCAGAAATATGGTAAGGGCTTCAGGCCGAGGCTTTGCCTCAGGTACTGGGTTAGCAGTTTCAACCTGGTACTCCGGCCACGGTACTGGAAGTATCATGGAAAGTTTTGAATTAGCGGATATGGATGTAAGTGGTACATCTGATTTCGAGCGTGCACATTCCGCAACATATAGTAGTACTGCACCGTCAGCTTACAGTCTCTTCTCTGAATTACTAGCTTATGCTTTCGCCCAGCCGGCTACGGCAAAGAGTGACTAGAACTGCCGAGGACAAGTTGGCTCGAGAATCGGATGTCACTGTTTCCACCTATTCGACTCCACATGCAGAATACCGAGGCTTTTTCATTTACGTGCTAGCATCGGTGCTACTCTTTGTGGTGGTGGTATGGATGACGGTACCTGATCCTTGGCTTCGCAAGATTGGCATCTCCTACTATCCCGATAAGTACTGGACACATGCGATTCCGTCATTTCTGTTGATTGTGATGATATACATGTATGTTTTCGTGATATTGGTGAACAACGAGGTGAAAACGTTGAAACTTGACGATATGCGGTCATTGACCGATGAACACGCAGTGTATCCTGCTGATCCGGAGGAATATATCTGGAAAGCACCAAGTGGAGTGTGGGATCTTCCAATCGGATTGGTTAATGAGGTTTTATATGAGTAGTCCGCAGGGCGGACAATGCACGGACATATGGTACATCTGACGCCAGCGTAAACAATTATGCGATACATTTATGCTATACAAATATACTATACATTATGATAGGGCCACCTTTGCCATGCTAGTCGGCCATGCCGACTAAATTAAACACCGTATGTGGTTTGGAGGAAACCCCTCGTGTTGTTATCAACGAGGCCCAACACCTCAGTCTCCCATGCATCGCCCAAGAGACCCTTGTAGCTCATGAGCATCTGGTAGAACATTTCCTTTAGTTTGTCAGTCGGCTCAAAGTAGTTGCCGATGCAGCTGACAAGCACCGCCAAGTTCTTGCGGCCTTGCTGGTTGCTCAAGCCCCCAAGCCCATGGTCGGGATTCAACTGGAGCGATTGGAAGAAGCCGAGGAATGCCGTCTCCTTCTCTTCGTTCTCGAGCACGTACATCATTTGCGAGCACCATGAGTAGACAAAGTCGGGCAAAAGCGGCGCGATTTCCGCGGCGCCGCCACCCAAGCCCAAGCGGCCAATGCAGATGGCCGCATTCTCCATCAATGTTTGGTGGGTGTCGGCCAGATTGACGAGCGGAATCAACAACCCGACAATATTCGACACATATGGCCTGATGCTTTCTGGGTCGGCTTTGATGGCGATCTCGCCAAACGCCCAGATGGAGTTGTTAGTCACAGGGAATGACGAGTACGACCGGTTGTTGATCTCGTTGCCGATGCACACCACAATGGAGTCAATGAACGGCTGCACCATGTCACGGCAGGCAAAGATGGCGAGGTCACCGAGCAATGCGTACGCCAGCTGGCGCACGTCTTCATCATG
Source organism: Clavispora asparagi (assembly GCA_030573135.1). NCBI lineage: Eukaryota > Fungi > Ascomycota > Pichiomycetes > Serinales > Metschnikowiaceae > Clavispora > Clavispora asparagi. Next base: position 33,105 of record JAJMCU010000086.1, read on the forward strand.
GTCCTCGAAGCACGCCATCACGAGCTCCATCACATTGACGCCGTGCTGTTTCATCAAGTCCACAGAGTGGTCCTTGAAGCCCTGAACCAAGCCGTCAATCAAGTCGAGCGACGTGACAATGAAGTCCTTCTCTGGTGCCTCGATGTTGGGGTCGGTATGGATCTCCTGGTTGAGGAGAAGAGCGTTGGCCAAGATCTTGACTGCCCGCTCGTACACTGGCACTGCGTACGGCGCAAACGCTTCGCCCATGGCCGCAGCCACTACTGACATACACTCCAACAACGGCCATAAGTCGGTGTCGTCGTCGCTCAAGCTCTGCCAGTTAGCGAACAACGGCGGCAACAACGTGTTCGCGTACTCGGGCGAGCGGCCAAACACATCGGCGCCAATCTTGTCCACGAAAGTTGTGACGCAGTCGTATAACGTGAGCATGTTTTTGCGCTGATACGACGCAAAGCACTTGGCAAAGTGCTCCAAAAGAGCGCCCACGTAGCGGTCGAGAAGCTCCATGTCTGCGTCCTCCACAAATGACGCCAACGCGGAACACGCAGCCTCCTGGACGATTTTCTTGCGGTCCAATGCCAACAGCACCACCGCCTCGAATGTTGGTGGGAAGTAGTTGGCGTAGGTGCCGCCATCGTGCGCCTCTTCACACACCCAGGTGGCGTAACGTGAGAGGGTCCAGCAGGTGATGGAGCGCACGCGGGTTTCGGAGTCCTTCATGCGGTCAACCAAGAACGGCACCAACGTGGGCAACTTGTCGCGTGCGAGGTCGATACAGCTCTTAGAAACGGCACCGAATGCAAGGATCGCCGCTTCGCGCACCGGCCACTCGGGCGACACGATTTTCTCCTGCAAAATCGGCAACGTGACGGCAATCACATCCGCAGGGTACTCGAGCGATAGCGCATCGAGGGTGGCCGCGGCGCAGCGGCGCAAGTTCCACAGGTCGAGCTCGTCGTCGTCGTCCGAGTCGTCGTCGGAATCGGAATCGTCTTCCTCGGAGGCATTTTGGCCCGCCTTCTGCGGCGTCTTGCTCACGGTGTGGGTGTCCTTGGACCGCGCCATGTTGGGACGGATATCCTCGGCACGGTCAGCGATGCGGGCATCGTCTTTCTCGTCGAGAATTTGCATCAAAAAGATCTGCTCCTCCGAGTACACCATCTTGTCCAAGAGCGCCGGCAACACCACGTCCAAGGTGGGCTGGAACAGCGCACGCTGGGCCTTTTCTGGCAGCTCGGCGAGGGTCAAGAGAAACTCACACGCCTCGATGGCCACCTCGTCCGACGGATCTTGCATCAGGTGCACGCAGAAGCGCACCACGCCGTCCATGTGGGGAATGAGCGCCTTGGGCGACGACTCCATGATCAGCACAAAACCGGAGCACACATTCTTGCGCACATCGGAGTGGGAGTCATGTGCCAACGCAAACAACACTTGGAGATACTGCTCCACAAACCCGTGGGACGCCTTGAGCGGTACCAACTGATTGAGGCACGTGACGGCATGGGCCCGGAGTGGGGCCAGAGCCAGCGGCGCCAGCGCAAGTACGAGGAGGCGCAGCGCCAACGCAAGCAACAGCGGCTCGTCCAACTGCGCGCCGGAGTCCTCGGCGAGCTTGGCCAACGCCAGCACCGCGGCCTCGCGGGTTGCGGTCGGTGCATCGGACTCGGCCATCTCGAGAAGCTGGGGCAAGGCTTGGGGCCAGCCAGCGGCGTGTACGGACGAGAAAAGGGACGTGATGACATTTCCGGTGATGTTGCGCACCATGGTGTGGGTGGAGGCCAAGCCGGCCATGATGGAGGCCAAGAGGTAGGAGCGGTCGTGGGCCAGGTGTTTCAACACGCTATTCTTCAAGTTGATTCCGGCAGCGGCACGGACTTCCGGTGCAACGGCGGAATCTTGCACAAGGAGGTCGCAGAGGTAATTTTCGAAGTGGGGCTGCAACCGAGCCAGGGCCAAGGCGTCGTTGGCGGCGGAACGCTCCGGTTTGGACGACGAGAGAGTGGCCTTGTAGATGGCAGCGAGCTGGGCCAATGCGGCGGGATCTGCACTCCACATGGGGGATTTGGGGATGTGAGGGTTCTGCAAGATGGAGCAGGGGAAGGAGATAGGGAAAGGGAACGGAGAATGACCTGAGGGGCAGCGCCGGAGCCGATGATCAGAAAGATAGACACGGCGAGGCGAAAAAAAAAGTGCGATGGCCAGATGCAGGGAGGGAGTAGAGGGATAGAGGAAAAGGATGGACATGTGAAGGACAGGTGAAGGACAGGTGAAGGAGGGCCAGGAGGGAAAAATGAATCAGATGAATGGAGGAGAATGGCAGAGCGCAAATGTGTGGCGAATCTCCTCACAAAAAGTTCTCGAGCTCCGCCAATTTTTCCGTGAGTTCGTCGAGTTTCCCAAGCACAGGCAGGCGCAGGGCCGCGGCGCGTTTGGGGCGGCGGCGGCGGGGCGCGAGGTCAGGGCTTGCATCGAGCGGCAGCGACGCGCGCGAGGGCGCGGTCTCGGCCGGGGCGGATTGCACCGCGGATTCGATGCGCGCGGATTCGCCCCGCACCGTTTTGTCGCTGTCGCCCCGCTTGGTCACCACGAGCGGCACATCGGAAAACACGTCGCTGAGCACTTCCGGCAGCGGCAGCGCCACTGGCACCTCGCCCACGCGGTAGTACGGCGCAACCACCGCCACAAAGTCGTCATCGTCATCGTCGTCCCAGTTAAGGTCTGCGACGCCCTCGAACGTGACCTTGCGGCCCTTTTTCGCGCGCGCCGAAACCTCCGGCGCCGAGACCTCCGGCACCGCGCCCCATTCAGGCGCGCGCCACTCGGGTGCGCCGGCCCACTCGGGCGCGCGCTCCAAGTCCTCGTTGCGGTAACAGTTGAGCCGCGCCAACCGCTCCACATGGGTCTCTAAGCACTCGGCCGGCACAAACCCGACCTTGCCGTCCTCACCATCCAGCAACACTTCGGTGCCGCGGCGCAGGGCAAGCGCCGCCCGTTCCGCCCGCGTCATTTTGCGCACGAGCCACCAGTAGCTGTCGTCGTCATTGACCAACTCCACCGGCTCGTCGCGCGCGAGAGTACAGTGCAGCGGATCGGGGCCGGAGAAGTCGTAGAGCCCGTAGAGTTTGGCGGGGTCGAGGTCACGCGGCGGCAGCCGTGGCGGCGAAGGGGGAAGAAGCATGTCGTCCCATTCGTCGTCCCAATCGCCGTCAGTGTAGTAGTCGTAGTCGAGGGAGGAGTCGGCGGAGGGGGAGAGCGACTCGGACGGAGAGAGGGCGTCGTCAGGGTGGGTGGAGATGGGGGTGACGGTATTATTAGTGATGGTGGAGCTTTTGGGGGAGCGGGTCGGCGACGGCGAAGGGATTGATGTAGCGATTTGTGGGGATGAAGTTGAGGGGTTGGAGGCAGAAAGCTCAGCGGCAGAAATCTCAGTGGCAGATGCCCCGTCAGAAGCGCTGACTGCGCCTCCATTTTTGCTTCCGTCGCTGTCGTAGGTATACTCGTCCAAGTCATACTCTGGCAGCTCCGTCGCATGTGCAGACACTGGCAGGTACTCGCGGCCAAACGCAGTGGAGAACTTGCTCTGCCGGTCCGCGTAAACCGACTTGGGGTCGAAATCGCTGGAATGGAGGTACCGGAGCACGCTCAGCTGGATGCTGCGGCGCGCGAGGCCGGTGTTGGCGGGGTTGCGCACCACCGAGCCATGGGACGTGGCCGACTGCGCCAGCGACGCCGTCAGCCCGATCAGAAGCTTGCGCTCGAGGTCGTGGAGAACCCTGTTGGTGCTTTCGAGTGTTTCGTTGCAGTCCATGACGCAAGAGTTGCGGAACAGACCAGATGCAGATTAGAGGGTAGGATCACAGTGCAGTCACAGTGCAGTCACAGTGCAGTCAAGCGAGAATCACACCTGAGCCACCCAGCAGAGTATTGTGGCGGTCGCGTTGGACGGGTGGGTGGGATCAGAATCGGCAGATCACGGCGATCACAGGAACGATCACAGCGGGTAGATGTGGATAGTTCGGCAGGTCCAACGCAGGCTGCAGGATCGAAAAGAATGAGAGGGCGGTCTGGAACGGCGGTGGGATTTCCAGATCGGATGCAATGCAGGGCAACGGTGCGGGTGGGTTGGGGGTCCAGGGTTGGTTTTCTGGTGAGTGAGTCTTCGACATGGACTTCATCACAGAATGCGCGGCCGGCTGCAGGCGCCGTGGGTGCGAAACTCTCCACAGGGGGCGACTGGCGTCGGCGGGGTTATTTTGGATTTATTGCAGAGGAAAAAACGCCTCGGCGCTTTTCTGGGGGGCCAGGGCTGGCAGGAATAATTGCCGCCGCATGGGCGGGTGACGGGGGTTGGGTTGGTTATGGCGTTGGTACAACGTCTGTATGGTGTTGGGGTTTAGTCTTGTGCGCGGTGTGCGCCGCAAAGTGGCCCGGTGGTGCGCCAATCACGAGAGCGGGCCATGGAGCGGGGTAACCTGTTACGCAGAGATCGGGTGCTGAAGCTGTGGCTTGGTGGACGACTCGAAGTACTGTGAATTCCCGGGAGGGTACATGGAATGAATGGAGAATGGCGAATGCAGAATGAACCGGGTCTTGGTAGATGGAATGAAGAAATCATTTTTCTATGCTCACGCTTCTCGCCTCAAGCAAGCATAACGGAATGAAAAAAATGGATTTGTGTAGAGAGTATACTATGGATGACACGGTAATGGCTACATCTGCTGTTAAAGAACATCAGGGAGATAGTACAAAACACAGAAAACTTTCGTTGAAGCTTTGGGCCGCTGATGCACGAAGGGCATGGGAAAAGGGACCTTTCCTAATTGAATCACCATCATTAATTAAATCCCACATCACTGGTCATCATTAATTAATTCCAGATCATCATTTATTAAATCCAGATCATCATTTATTAAATCCAGATCATCATTTATTAAATCCAGATCATCATTTATTAAATCCAGATCATCATTTATTAAATCCAGATCATCATTTATTAAATCCAGAGCATCATTTACTAAATCCAGATCATCAATAATCCATTGACAATCTTGTCAATTACTAAATCATACAGTCGCCTTACTGGCCCTCCTACTACCTTCGCTCCATCTCGTCACACACGGTACCAACCTGGCTCGCATCTGGTCCTACCACTATCACCTCCCGCAAGGTTACGCACCCTTTCTATTAAACGTTTATTTGTCCAAGACTCGCCAGCACAGAAATCGGTCCGGCCACTAACCTTCTCCGATACTTATACCCACGTTATCTTTCTAGGGAACCACGGGCTCCGCCGGCCACAAACCGACGCATCGCCCATCCCCTCACTATGCAAAGACTATGATGCTAAAGCTTCTATCTACAACCCGTCGCTCAGCAACTGTTGCAGATGACGGGCCTCGTAAATGCGTAACTTCTTGCGGATGCGCTTCACCTGCCACTTGATCGGCACCAACGGCAAAACCCCATGGCGCTCCTCGTACAACCGCAACCGGAGCCACAACGAAACCGAGAGCCAGTATCCCAAGTACGAAAACACACTGCCGTACGTTGCGGAGTTCGTCCAGCCCACAATCGCATTGGCCACCATCCACCACCCGTCCTTCAACCCGTTGCAGCAGTTCACGTGCCACACGGTATTGCCAATGTCATAGGATCCGGGACCCGAACCAGTTTCGCTCGGATCGAGCCCGCCACACCGCCGCACGTATGTCTCCAACTCCAAAAACCACACACCCCGGCTCATGAGTCCGGCACTCACCACGTAGAGGAAACACGTGGAGCAAATCAAAAAGTACTGGAGCGACATCTTGTCTCCTCCTTTGTAGAGCGAAAGCCCAATGGCCGATCCGAGCAGGAGCCCACCCAAAACTGCCAACGGAAATGATGTCGCTGGTTGCGACATTCCAATGCCTCCGATGAACACCACCGCCTCTAAGCCTTCCCGTAGTGTGGTAACAAACGGCAAAATGGCTAAGAAGTACCGCTGCGAGAAACGAGCCGGGCGCGGTTTGTTCAAAAGCGCCAGATCCACTCCGTCGTCGTCCATTGCTGTTTCCGGCCGCGAATCAATGGTCTGGGGTTCTTTGGTATGGTATGCATCACCCAACTTAATCCACCACTTGACCTTCATCACCTTGTTGATCCGCAAAAGCCCAACTCCCATTACCGTGATGATCACACTAGAAATGAGCGAAAACACACCTTCCCAGAGCCGTTCGGTGTAGGACCAGAGATCGGTTTGGATGAAATAGAAGCACACAATAAACACAAGCCCAATCACAAAACATATAAGCAAGCCACAAATGGCACCAAGCCATACCTGGAGGCGGAGCCCGCGGTTGATTTTTTTGATGTGGAGCGCCTGATCCGAGTCATCCTCCGGCTCTCTTTTGTTGATGAATGAGAGCAACACCGAGATGATGATAGCAGTCTCAAGCGTCTCTCGGAGGATGATGAAGAAGATCTGGATCGAGAAATATCGGGTTATATCCATCATGATGGCGATGGATAAGTGAGAGCAGGAATCCTTTGTGGCAAGCAAACAAAACCTTCACTACGCTCCAGCAGGATTCCTACACCTGGGCTAGCCGCACACTATAAATGGAACATTGGCGCGGAAGCACGCAGGAGCCACTGTGATTGGCAAGGTGGCAGGTTGCAGGAGAGGGGATCAGAGGGATGTGGCTATTGGATAGGGGCGAATGATATGAGGGAGTCAAGAAATTGTAAGAAATCAAGATTATAAGACGTCAAAGCTTAGAAATGACACCATAAGAGGTTGAACACGAGAGATGATATCATCGAGATTAACCGAGAAGAACCATGAGCGATAATATCACGCAGCATGAACCGAGAAACCATGAGAGTTGGAACCGTGAGAGAAAGCATGAGAGAAAGCACGAGAGTAACCATGAGAGATGGAACAATAGAGATTCAATTGAAATTAAACCATAGGACGATATCATAAGAGAAAGACATCAGACATTTACCATAGGAGAGAATCATACCATGTGTCTCTGAATGGCCACATGCTTGCAGCCGCTATATTTCTTGTCTATGATATTTTTTTGTAGGTACCCTTCAACCGCTCGTACAGAGCCACCATAATCGTCACCAACTGGTCTATGTTGCGGGCATCCACTGCCTCATACATCGATGCGAATGCACCCCGCTGACGCAACACTGAGCGCGAATGCTCTCCTTGCGGCGGTTGGAACACCAAGTGCTGTGTTTTGTTGTGGCTGGTGATATTTTCTGCCTCCTCTGCAGTGAAGCTCAAACCTCTCTCTAGCCGGAGAAGCTTGTAGTTTGCCACCTTGAACTTGGCATATATATGTATCTTCTTCAACATCTTGTACCACGGATAGTCTGCGATCCACATGTCTTGTACGCTTTTGTTGTAATCGTCGAAAATCAGTGATTTGTTCTGGAGCTGATGCAACAAGTCGGTTACCTGCAACACCACCTCGTTGAAAGTCAAGTTTTTGTCGTCCTTGGGGTCATCAAGACCGTTTTTATAGTCTTCTAAAAGCGCAGACCGCTCCAAAAGGGATGCCGGCACCTCCTTTTTCTTCCACTTACGCAACACTTTTGCGTTGGCAGAAATGAAGCTGTCAAAGAAACGGTGTGTCAGTTCAAAGTAGCCAACGGTTCTGTAGTCCACCACCTCATGCTCACCCAAAGAGAGCGTCAATAGCCCGAGGAAACGCACAAGCAGACTATGTAAGGCATATGTCTTATCAATTCCGTCAGTAAGCCACAGCAACGAGTACAGGTTCGATTCGGGCACGTAGAGCGAGTCATTGTGGCTCAGGTTTTGGTCGAACTTGATGTTGATGGAAGGTGCGGCCAAACCGAACTGGAACGTCCCGGCATCCATCCCTGAAAACACATCGCCCACTTTATTGTTGATGTACGCCTCGTCCTGACGGTACCAGTAGTGATACAAGGATGTTTCTTCGTCATCGCTGTCGTCACCATCCACTTCCAAATCATCGCCATTCTTGGCAATCCGGCGGTAGTGGGTTGAGTTCTTGGGGAACGGTACAAATCGAGCAGCATCACGGAGCACATGGTTGAAGAGCGGGTTGGCGTCGACCGAGAAGTGGTCACCCGTGACGGCATCTTCGTCCAAGTTGATGTATGCCAATACCGGGAGGTTGGGGCGGAACACAGTCAGATCCTCGGTCATGGCATGGGACCCCAACGCGCCGCTGCGGGACGCATCCCACGACACAAACCGGATGGTGCGCAATGGCCGCCACCCCATGTGGCGCAACAGTTGGAACCGGCGCATCACCTCTAACATCACCGCGTGGCCACTGAGCGGGTTCGCGGAGGTGAGCACGTCGCGAGCGGCACCCACAACCACCACTGCATCATTGACCACGCCCTCAAGTGTAGCCTCGATGTTTGTCGCGTACAATGCGTCGGAAGAAAACTCCGCTGCCATCTGCAAGTGGAGTCCATCATCGGGTGGCTGCGGCGCATACGGCCACGCCTGGAATGGTGCCATTGCGGGCGACAACGCCTGGAGCACCGGTTGGATCGCACTGTGACTTACAGGAAGCCGAGGCCGCAGCTCCACGGGCCCGGTGGGCCGGAAAGGGCGCGACACCGCCTCCACCGCCGCAGCATCGCCGTACACCACCACACCCGCACACCCCAACGCCTCAGCAGCAGCAATCTTGTCGGCGAGAAGGTGGTCTGAAGAAAGCGGGTGGCCAAACACAAGCACGCGGCCGTCCACAGGCACGTGGTATTCAACCAAGAGTGCCAAGTCCGCGGGAGTTCCCTCGTGAGCGTAAGTGTACGGGGCATCCACCGAGCCGTTGGCGCCGAACACGTAGTACGCAGGGGTGGTTGTGCCAGGTTCGAGCATGGGCGCGGAATAGAGGATACGGTCCTTGGTGGCATCCACCAACCGCAACTCCAGCAGCACCGGCATGCGCACTTGCAGCGGCAACGGGTATTTGTGGGTGGCGGTGGCGAATCCGAACGCACGCATGTTCTGCTCAACCATGGCAGCCAAGTCCGGAGCGGCAGAGGCGGCGATCCCTGCGGGAGACTTGCTGTTGAGCATGGAAAACGCCCCAAGCCAGTGGCCCACGTGGTCCTCCACGGTCAAGCCGTCCTTCTCCTCGCGTCCGCGCTGCAGCTGCACCAAGAAAAGGCGCTTGACGTCGGTTTTGGTCAAGTGCAACTCGTGCCACCGGCGGAAGTCGCGGCTGATGGAGGTGCGGGGGAGAAATGAGAGCTGGAGCGTGATGATGGCGGCAACACCAAGTGCGGCAAACCACCAGAAGCGGCGGCGGAGTACGTGGACACGAGACGCGGCCGACTGCGTTGATTGGTTGTCAGTCTCGAGAAGGGGGCTGGTTTCGTCTGCCATGGTAGTAGTGAGTGGATCGATAGGGTTTGGTAGTGCAGTAGTGTAGTAGTGCAGTAGTAGTTCAACAGAAGTGACGGTAGTGACAGTTATATGCTAGTCGTCTAGTCAAATAATTGTGGTGATGGTTGCAGTTATCCTGTGTTGTAGTCCGGTAGTGGTTGCACGCTTCTATAGTGAGCATATACTGTACCAGTACTCCCAGGTTCGGGTGAAGTCACTAGCAATAAAGTAAAAAAGGCCGGAAATTGGCACCGGGTAACTGTAAATTAGTCTGTTTCATGCGCCTCTGGGCTGGTTTTGTGTGGTGGTGGAAAGAAGTTGCTGGCGGGAACCAGTAGTACGTGATAAGGAGACATACGACCTGCCCTGTGTGCAGGCAACAATCGGGAGCGGTGGAACGAACGCTTGGCTATTGTTAGATTGTGGCAGAATGTTGCGTCTTGTTGCGTTATGCTGGTATAGGTTTGTTGATTGTGGGAGGACAATCTTCTTCTGTTGCTCGCCTTGGTTTGTTTCTAGGGTTCGGTTACGTCGGTTCCGATATTGCATATCACCCAAATGCGGGCCGCATGGGTGTTTTTAGCTTTAGCTCTGCTGACAGCAAAGAAAATGGCGATGCGGTGGTTACTCTCCGAAGACAACCGGATCAAACCAATTCAAGCATGTGTGTATGAGGTTGGGGTTTCTGCAACTGGTTATGAGAGAAACTTCCTAGAGATTGCATGTTTGGATGCACGAATGCGCATACCATGTCGTACCCACTTCACCTGGTTCAAAAATGTCGTACTTACCTCACCAGGTCCAAGGCGATAATCCTACGTCACAATGGATGTCCCGAGGAAGAAGTAGGCTAAGTTGCATCTGGCGACAAATTTCTGGGGAATTGGTGATAGCTCTGATGTGTTGTATGCAACGCTCTATGCCGTTGTGCTTTTCGTTTCTAGTTTGGCGTTCGTCTACGGGGAGATTTTTGCGGTTTATCGGTGGCTTTTGATTTTCTCCAGTGCATTCTGATCACTTTATTGGACGTTGATGCCAAGGCTTGTGTCATTCAAATTCGAGCAGAATCTGTGGTTTTTCTCCAGTACGTTCTCATATCCCTTCAAGCGTAGCATCTTTGCTGCCGCTAGATCAAACTCTCTCTGGCTCTACTTGAAGCCGCCAAGAAATCACCGCAGAACCGCTTGACCTACCGCAAACCAATTGGAATATAAAATGCAATGGTAGAGCCAAACTGTTGATGTCGTGGGTGTCTACAGTATACAGTATGTGACTCTGTTGCGATATATGCAAACCATGTCTGAAAAATTCTGCCAACTTTTACAATTTCGCCGGAATCACTGAACTATCCGTCAGCGATGACCAACTGACCGTCTAGTCCGTATCTCGCATGAACACATCTATCAATGTGTCACCATGATTCCGTCTTGACCCATAAGAGGAAAAGCTATCCGCTCATACGGACCTAATCGGTCGATCAGACGGAACTGAAGTTCCGTAATGGTCTGTGGAAGGTTCACCCCTATCTATTTCTCTCAACTATATAAACCCTAGGAATTTCCTTAACCTCTCAATTCTCTAAGGAAAACAACACCTGACAACATCGACTCCAACTCGATCTTCTCATCAATACAAATTCAGTTATCACTATGACCTCCGCTACCACTTCTGTCGAAAACCCTGACTCCTCTTTCAACAGTGCTTCCAGTACTATTGAGGATGATGTCACTGACCTTGGATCTGCTAACACTCACCCTAAGGTCCAGTCCGTTATCGTACCTAGCTTGCACCGTGTCTACTATGTAGACACTATGCAGTTTGGTACTCAACA
>JAJMCU010000087.1:0-43223 GCA_030573135.1 Clavispora asparagi
CCTCCCGACCCACCACCACAGGGAGAAACCGCACAGCGGAATACCCACCTCAGCTCCCCGTGCCCGCTTCAGTTGTGGCCGGCCCCCATCCGCTCCCGGCGAGAACCAGTCCGGACCCTCGTCTCATCCCCGCATCCCGTCTGCCCCTCCTGTGTCGCCTGTCGATGGAGCCATGGAGAAGTACCTTATGAGCCTGCCCACCCAGCTCTCCAAACCGTTTCTCCCCTCCGACCCACTTGGCCACATGGACGACGACAAGCCTGCGGGCGACTTCAGCCCGCTGTACGACGATTTGGACTTTGGCGGCGACATAGCCGACTTCTACTACGACGGCCTGCTTCTCGAGGCGCCGCCGCAACGCTTCGGCCACCTGAAGCATTTTTCCGTCGACGGCCGCCGTGACGACCATCTCCTGGCGCCGTTTTCGTTGAACCCGGGACTGCGCTTCAACTTCAGCCACCTGCGCAATGTGTCGTTGGACGGGCTCCAGCCACTACAGCAGCCCGACCAATACGCCCCGCCTCTGTCGTCCCAGCCTCTGTCGTCCCAGTCGCACTTGTCCCAGTCCCAGTCGTCGCAGCCGCACTCCCAGCCCCTGTTGCACTACCTGGCCCCGTACGCCTCCACCCAGTTGTCGCCCCAGATGTACCGCAGCGGCCGCCGCGCCATGCACAAGCCGTCGGCGCTGCTTCTGGCCGACCCGCCGCTGGGCCTTTTCCCCCACTCCCACCTGGGCTCCACCCTCCACCTGGGCGACAGCGTGCCGCCGCTCTCGCTGCTGGCGTCGAACCCGCTGTTGCTCGACCTGCCCTACTCCTTGGCCCACACCCCCGCGCGCCGCAAGAAGTCCGCGCTGGTGTCGTCCTTCTCCCACACCACCCCGCTCCGCGCGCCCCACTGGGCACCGCCCACGTCGCCCGCGCCCCAGCCCTACGCCAAGGTGGGCAAGACCCCGTTGAAATCCCACCGCCGCTCCCGCCTGAAGGCCGAGCCCGCGTCGTTGTTGTCCGCCATGGCCGCCAAGCAGAACCCGTTCGACGCCCACTACGTCCTGCCCACCCACGACGCCTACGACTACGACGCCACCCCGTTGGCCACCCCCGCCAAGTCGTTGGCGTCACCGCCGCTGTACTTCACCCCCGCGGCTCGCTTCGGTGGTGCGCTCGCGCCACCGCCGCCGCCGCCCGGCTACCCAATCTCTGGTCCGTCGGCAGTGCCGGGCTCCAGCGCCAGCTATGCGTCGCTCGCCGCGCTCGACGTGGAGGCCCAGGACGACGATGCGTGCAAGCAGTTGCGCAAGGCCCGCTCCTTCACCACCGCCGACCTGATGCTCGCGCGCGTGGCGTCTTCCCGCAGCGTGCGCCTCGACCGCCTGCCTGAGCTCGCCAAGGGCCGCTCCTCTGCATTGAAATCCTACCCCGCATCCATCGATCTCGCATCCATCACCAACTCCGCCGGGCCGCTGCCGCTGCCGGACACGCTTGCGCCGGGACACCCTGCGCGCGCCGTCCACCTGTCGCCGGGCCGGTCCCCGCACCCGTACCCGTCGTCGCTGCAGATCCACCAGACCGCTGCCACCGAGGAGATTGCGCGCTTCGCCGAGAGCATCCTCAACTCCGACACCAAGCGGCCCATTGTGGTGCAGCTGGAGGCCGAGGATGACCCGCGCAAGAAGCACCTGTGCCCGTTGTGCCTCGCGCGGTTCCAGCGGCCGGAGCACGTCAAGCGCCACTTGAAGAGCCACTCCACCGAGAAGCCGTTCATGTGCGACATGCCCAACTGCGGTCGCCGCTTTAACCGCAAGGACAATTTGAAGGCCCACCTCAAGAAGATCCACAGCACCATCACCTAGTTCCCGGCTCCCTGGTCTCTCTGGTCACTCTAGTTCCCCCATGTGTCACCACCACGTGTTTTTTCACAATCTTCCCCGCAACCTAGCCCAACAACCACCCAGCTTTACCCCGGTCCATTCCCCGGCCCTGGTTCTATTCTCGTTTCTTTCCGGTTCTCTCCCCTCTGCATTGAGGCCGGCAATAGAACAGTTGTATTTACAGTTGTATTTACCTATGGGTGTAGATCACGGTCTTGGTCTTGCACGTGGAGACTTTTGTATTCAAAGATGATAATATATGTATTTCAGTCTAAATGTATTTTTGAGCCGTCGTCCTGCCGACGACGGTTTCTCTCTCGAGATCGCATCTCTGCTTACTCAAACCACATACATAACTTATCACATACTTACCCAGATACTGCTTCGTGTCCGGGAAAATGCACGCCGGTGGGTAGATCAACTGGAACCCAACTAGTACCCATCCGCTACATCCCATCGCAAACCATTACATTTTGAATCTACTCAAAAGGGTACTTTCTAACTGTGGCGTTCACCGCCTGGCAGTACGCCTCAATGTTGGAGTCGTTCAACCCCGCCACATTCACCCGTCCGTCAAGCGTGCCGTACACGTGGTGCTCGTCCATCAATTTCTGCACCTGCAACGGGGTCAAGCCCGTGAACCAGAACAAGCCATTCTGCTTCACAATCGGCTCCCATTTTCCAGGCGTGCCCAACTCCGTCAACCGCGCCAACACCTTCTGTCTCACGCCCTTGAGACGATCCGTCACGCTCACCACGTCCGCGGCCCACTCCGTCTGCAACTGCTGCTGCACGATGGTAGCCACCCGGGCCCCAAATGCCGGCGCAAACGAAAACTCGCGTCTCACCGTGCCCACCAACGACGCAAACACGTTGCCCTTCACCTCCGGTGCGGTGCGCACGTGGGTGCATCCTACTCTCTCGGCGTACAACCCCAAGTTCTTGGAGTACGACTGGCACACAACAAACTCGAGGCCTGCGTCGTACGCCTGTCTCACGGCCCACGCATCGTCATCTACATTGCCGCTGGCAAAGCCCTGGTATGCAATGTCAAACAAGAGAAAGAGGTCTCTCTCGCCAAATACCTTCAAGATTTGGCTCCACTGATCGCGGGTGTAGTCGCAGCCGGTGGGGTTGTGGCACACCGCCTGCAAGAGAATCACTGACTTGGCGGGCGCGGTGCGCAACATCTCCAACGTGGCGTCAAAGTCCACGCCGTGGGTCTCGGGGTCGTAGTAGCGGAACGGGTTGTAGGTGCCGCCCACCTGCTCAATCATGCCCTGGTAGTTGCCCCAGCTGGGAGTGCCGACGTAGAACTGGGAGAAGCCCGAGTCTTTGAGGAACCGGAACGCCAAATGCAACGCACCGGAACCGGAGATGGCCTGGATCGACACCACGTCCGAGTGCTCCGCGCCGAAAATGGTCTTGTGCGCCTCCGCCACAAACGCAGGAATGCCAGCCATCAGGGTGTAGCAGTGGCCCGGATCGTTCTGCGCCAACAACTGCTTCGCCTGCTGCACACATGGGAACACGTAGTTGGGGTCGCCCTCTTCGGTTTTGTACACGCCCACCGAAACGTCGATTTTGGCGGGGGAGGGGTCGTTCTGGAACAGGGTCATGATCTTCATGATGGGGTCGATGGGGACATCGTCCAAGTGGGAAAATTGCGACGCCATGGGGAAAATGTAGACAGGAGTAGCGGGGTGCGGAGAAGCCGGTATTTATAGAGGCGGTGAGTCAACAATTTTGTTATCTGCGACTGGAAAATCTGGTGCGCCTGCCACTGCGCGACCCGGCAGTAACCAGCATTTGCCGTGCGGCCCCACCTACTGGCCCGCCTCGGTGCAGGTCGCCACGGCCCAGTGGTTTACCCAACCACCGCCCGACACACCGCCGCAAGCTCAGCCCACGCGCCCGCGGTATGGTTGGCCCCGAACTTGAGTCCGCTGGCTGCCAAAAACTTGGTGTTGTTGGCCACGGGTGCGGCGCCCGCGTCCGTGGCCCTTACGGCGTGCTGGAGTTGCCCAAGAAACGCCGCGAACGGCAGAACAAACCCCGACTCCACTTGGTCGCGGTAAAACTGGCGGAGGTCTTCCTCGTTGTAGTGGTGGAGCACCATCGCCACCGTTTTGATCTGCTGAAGCACGTACGCCGCGTCCACACTGCCCTGGGTCGCAAGACTGTGGCTGATGAGGTGCCGCACTAGTTCCCGGTCCACCGCCACGTCCTTGTGGGCACACGCCACCTGCAAGAGAAGGAGCTTCACCTCACTGCATGAAGCGTCGTCGCACTCTGTGACCGCGTGCCACACCAGCGTGAGCTGCAATACCGTGGTGGCGTCGCCCATGGCAATGAGCTTGCGGAGAAACTTGAAGTAGACCGCACCAATCTCGCGGTAGTAGGTGATGTTGTCCACCACCACCTTCGTGGCCCGGAACAACAGCGCGGGGTGGCTGAGCACGTTGCTCGCGATGGCGGGGGTCATGATGTTGTTGAAGAGGTGGAATGCCTGGTATTGCACAACGTCGCCTAGCGGCGCCTCCAACACTGCGGCCACAACCCGTTCCACCGAATCAAGGGTGCGCAAGAGCCGCTCCTGGCTCTCGCGGCTGTCGACGCAGTTGCCGAGCGAGATCGCCGCCGCGGCCACCACGTACAAGTCGGTGTTTTCCGCTCCAATCAACGCCTCGTTGCGCTCAATGTCGCTCCAGTTATCATAGCTGGGGTATGAACTGACGTTGCCACACGCGGAAAAGAGCCGCCGCTTGATGTGCACCACATTGGCCGTGTCTTTGGGCACCATCTGGATGAGACGGTAGATGGACGGAATGAGCTGCACGCCGCTGCGGTCGTCGACATTGGTGGCATTGAATACCGCCTGCGACGCATAGTTGAGGATCTCGTCGATCTCATCGTCGTCCAGCTCTATTTGCATCGCGGTCGCCACAATCCACTCCAACTGTGATGTCTGAATCGCCGTAGGCTTCGCGCGGGAAAACTCCGCCACGAGCTCCATCACCTCTCCATCGTGAGTCTCGCGCAAGTACTCGAGAAGCGCCTGCGGGGCTCCCTTGTCAATAAGTGCCGCAATTGCGCTGGACATAACAGCCTCGTCAATGTTATGGATGAACTGGCCCAAAAGGACAATGGCCCGGGTGCACACATCGCCATTGGTCGCTTCATGGAGCTCGGTGAACACCCACGTCCAGAACTCCGCCACCGAAAGGTCATTCGATACAAGCAACACTCTGTTGTCGTCGTTGTCAGCGCAGAAATTCACTAGTACCCGAAGAACTTCGAGTGGTTCGGTCGAGACGAAACCAAGCGCATGCAACACGCACTCTTGGGCCGTCTGGTTGGCTCTGGCATCTTCCTGTCGTAATAGGGTACCTAATTCATTGAGAGAGCGGGCCAAGTCGGTATTCGACTCGATGTTGGCCAAGATTTGTTTCAACGGAAGATCCAGCATGGTGCAGTTAGTAATCGCGAACATGAAAATAGATGGTGCGCTTCGGTTTATGGTGAGTGGAACGGAACGACAGTCAATCTGAGTCAAGTTTGTTGCATAGATGCACTATAGGTGTGTTCAGAGAAGTTTTGGATAACGGGGGGAATTTGCCTAGATCGGCATTGATTTGCAATTATTGGGTCGTATAAACGTGTGTTCACTTTGTATTTGGATGCGAAATTCACCAAATATTGTCAAAACGCGAGCGAGGTCGGAGAAGCATAATACATATAATCGTCCAAGCCGTCTTATAATTTGTTACAAACATTGAATGAGCAAAATATCCTCAAAAGGAAATGGTACAGCGGAGTTGACTACGATAGTTAGGAACGATTCCATTTATATGCCATGGCTCGTAATATGCAACTATCTCGAGGCGAGACGTTGAGCTCAGAACAGCCGGGACCAAAAGCGAACAGTCTAGGTCAGAACCTAGGAATACCTGTATTGCGCTAAGGCAACCAGAAAAGGAATTATGACTTACAGTTACACACCACACGCAACGGTTAAGCTTTTGGTGCCTCGATCTGGCCCCTCGACCACCACCTTCTTTGGCTCCACTCTTCTAGCGTCAGCAACTGACAAGGTCTTCGGTAGAAGACTGGCCTCCTTCTTAAGAGCCTAGACAGTGATCCCGGATCTACACTACAGATGAATCTATAGTTTATAAATAATTGGCGTAGCGTATATCGATAGCCACCATTCATGGTCTCATTAATTACGAATTCTCGAAAAGTTTCTCGCCGCTTCGGAGCCCCAACATAAACCGCACGTCAATGCAGAGGCTCAAGCTGGCTAACATCGGTAGTAGGTTGAGCAAGTCGCGGTCGGAGCTGTCGTTGATCCAGCCCTCTATCATCACTGCATTGTTCTCGTGGAAGGCGTAGCTCACAGGTGAGTTGTCCAAGATGATCACGTTCTTCAAGTCATCATCTTTGGGGTAGAACTTGGACAAGTCCTTGATGTAGCCCACACCCGGGCGATAGGTACAGTCGTTGCGGTAGTAGCGGTTGCTGAAAATGTGCTGGGGCGCGGATGGGTTCTTGTGGTCCACGAGGTCGCTCTCGAGCCAGTCGACAATCGGGTCGGCGTACTCGCGCACCGACGCAGTGAAGATGCTGAGCTCAAACCACTTGGAGATCTCCTTCAAGAAGAAGTCGCAGTACGGCCGCTTGTACACGTAGTAGAGCGTGGCAATGTTGTTGACCTTGAGTTCGATAGTGTGGCACAGTCCTGACGACCCGAGCGACCGAGGGGCACCGCGCGAGAGCGAGTGAATGAGGGTCTCGTCAAGATCCAAAATGAGGGTTTTGCGGCGGCGGCGTTTCTCTGGGTTGCGCGAGAGGGGGAAGAGTCGCGGTGGCGGCGGGATAATGTACTTCAGCGCGGTGGGCGACTTGACCCGGTTGGCCATGATGATCTCCTGTTTCAATAACTCGGTTTTCTCGTCGAGAGCGGCCGATGTTTTCTCCTCGCCGCCATTGTCGATCACCGGCGACGGCAGACCGAAAAAGTAAGTGAAGGGGAACGTTATGAGGAGCCACATGAGGAGCACCGGGCGCATGAAGAGAGTGTAGGGCACCGAGAGCCACACGGAAGTAGCAACGGGATCAGACACGGGTTCGGGACTGGGTTCCGGGGTCTTTTCGGACTCCATGTCCTCCATCAACGGCGCAAGGCACTGGGCCTCGGGGCCGGAGTAGAATGGTTCTAGCGAAACCACCAACTTCTTGAGCGAGTTCATGGCATCAGCACTAGCAATGGGGAGGGGAAAGAAGGAAGCGGGGACGAGGAAGGGAAAGAATAAAACACTGAGCACGAACGAGGAGAGAGGGAACTAGAGGGAATGGCAATGAGATCACAGATGAACGCGAGAAAAAAGGCGTTAGCAGGCCACGGAAGAGGACGGGGTCAATGTTTTGCTGAAAGAGTGGAGTCGTTTGCTCGTACAAACGGCAGGCGCACCAAATCATCCACGCCCCGATTCCTGCCTGGCGGACCTCATTATATCTACAGTATTTGGGGCCAATGGCTTGTTCATCTTCTTCTTCTTCTTCTTCTTCTTCTTCTTCTTTTTTATCTTTCTTTTCGTGTCACAAAGTGGACCTGAACAACCATGATACACAGGGCCGGGATCTGGTCGTGGTTATTTCGGGCTCAATGGATCATCTATTCCTATTTACTGAATCTCGGACGCTTGCTCTATTTTTGGCGTGCGCCCTGTACGTCTCACGCATCGATGGAGTCACGTGCATACCCCACTGCCCATGGTGCCATCATTCATCGCTTACTTCGGAGGAGGCAAATGGAAGAGGCACGCCACGGTGGCACCATTAAGCACACTATATAGTTGTGCATAGCCGACGATGGGGTCGTGGTGTGGAAATCCAGGGTGAGATCATCTTCCCCAGACTTCGCGGCCCAACGCCCGCGTGTTGGGGTTCCTACAGGCCCAACGGCAAAACATGCCGGACCTCAACACTCCAGAGCAATGACGTAACGTTGAAGCATGGAATGTCAAGTAGTGATCAAGTGATTGAGGGACCAAAAAAGGAACAAAAGTGGTTGTGGTCCTTTGTCAGTATCAATCAGTCAGTGCCACTGGCCAGGGTTGTTGTGTGTTGTAGCCATCATCGATGCCGTTTTCATTTATTATAGTAGTTCGTCATGGCTCACCGTTCTCATCTCTCATTATTGGCTGCCGTAGTTCGTAGTTGTCATTCTAATTGGGATGTCATTTGGGTCGTACTGCTTCTTCACTCGTCACTGTTGGCGGTTTACGCAGAGTTAATAATCGAGCTGTTGATGAACTCCTGGAACATCCCGGTAATGGATTTGCGGTCCACCTCCTTATTCCCGAGAAGCGCATGGGTCACACGCTTGAAGCTCACGATGTTGCCCAACCGCTCCGGGTCATCCTCCTCAAATTCGTTGTCGGAGTCAGACGAGTCGTGGGCGTAGCCATTTTCTTGCTGCTGTTGTTCGTCGATAACAAAGTTGGAACTGAGATTGGTCTTGATGAGCCGCATGCTTACAATCCGCTCGTTGTCCACATCCACATCCTCTTCCCTGCGCTCTTCTTCCTCCTCCTCCGGCTTGATCAACTTGAGCTGCATCGTGTTATAACTCTTGCAGTACTTGCACTTAAGCCCCATAATGTGGTATGCGCAGTTACTCTTACCCTTACAGTCGTTACAACTGATGATGCACCGCCACATGTTGTATGGTGCCGGCAACGGCTGCTGGCGGATCTCCAGGTCGAGAATGCGGAACTGGGTGTCAGCGTTGACAACCGTCTTCTTGCAGATGGGGCACTTGTACGAGTGCTTGACCATCTCGTCGTAACACGCTTCATGGATCAGGTGCCCACACTTCATGAACACCACCTTGCTCACGCTGGTGAACAAGTACTCATTGCAAATGGGGCAGTTGCAGTGGGTGGTGTTGGTCACACACTTGTGGTGCTCCTTCAAGTCGATGGACAAGCAAATGTTGCACTCGTCGCAGTGAAAGTAGTCCTTGCCCAAGCCAAGCCCGAGACGGCAGATACCGCACTTATCACAGTGGTAAATGTCCTTGGCGGGGTCGTTATCGTACAAAACGCACTTGTCGCAGAAGTACACCGCCAACTCTTCCTCGCAGTTGACGCAATAGTTGGTATCGGGAACCTGGGGAACGTTGCATTTCATGCAGAGCACGTGCTTCACCTCTGCCCGCTGAAGTTTGTGGTCGGCGTTGTCGTGGTCATGGCAGAAGCGGCATGTGTACCACCGGAGGCATGTAGGGCACTCCAACTTGCAGTTGCGTTGATAGTGGGCACATCCCAAGACACCGTTGGCACGGTTGTGGTACGTGGGTACCTGGTCCTGTTCCGTAAGCAACACCTCGTCGTCCTCCTCGTCGTCCTCGTCGTCCTCGTCGTCCTCCTCGTCGTCCTCCTCGTCGTTGTCGTCATCACGATGATCACCCACATCCTTTTCATTGATAGTGGACTCGTTTTCTTCACCCCGGTATTCGTGTGGCCCTTCCTGCTCTTTGATCTCTCTGCTACCCGTGGCTCTGTCGTTGTCACCAGTCTTAACAAAGTGGTCGAGATCATGCTGTGGCCCCAACACCAAGTTGCCATGACCGTTCAACAGGAGCCCCTTCTCCCGCAGAAGCTTCTCGTTGATGTACTTGTAGTAGTTGCCCATCATGAGTTTGGTCACCAACTTATTCTTCAGCCGTTGGTTGAGATTGTCCAAGTTCTGGATGTTCTGGATCTTTTTCCGGAGAAGATCTTCCTTGTAGAAGTCGTCGAGCGAGTCTAAGTGTGTCAACGCCCGCGCCTCCTCCACCGTGAGCTCCTCGACATGATCCAAGTCACTTCCGGTGTACACACTGCTGTCGTACCCATCGGAAAACACACTCTCGGCCCGCATGAGTCGGGCCAGCCGCGTACGAGGGTGGCTCTTGGTGTGTTTCCCCGCCACTCGCCGCGTTTCCGGAAACACGAGCTCCGCAATGAGCGGCTGTTCCGGGTTGACGATCTTGCCCACTCCCACCGGCTCCGTGTCAATGTCCTCCGGGTCGATTTCCAGCTCCAAATCGGAGTCATCATCCGCAGGAAGTGTAATCGCTTCATGCACCACGTCGGTGAGCGGCTGAAGTCGGTCGATGGCCGCCTGGAGCGAGAACCCGTCGCGCAAGTCGCACAAGAAGGTGGACATCTGGATCCGGGTCGCTAGGGCGATTTTGAGCGACGCCGCCAACCGGGCATCCGCCTCTTGCGACAATTTGTCTCTCTCGGAGTGCGCCCGTTTGGTGACGCTGGCCACATACTGCGAGATGTACTTGGACACGTCAGGAAGTTCAAACGACGGCAAGTTGGGAGCAGACGGCAAATGCGGGAAGGTAGGCAACGGAGGAAGGTTGGGGAGGTTCGGGAAATTGGAAAACGTGGGGAGGTTGCGGAGGTTGGGGAGACTGTCTCGGTTCAAATACTCCAGTAATCGGGGAAGGTTGAACCGGCCGATCTGGTCGAGATCTTCCGTGAACGAGTCGGTGTCACTGTAGCAGCTCTCGTAATGGCTGTCGTACGCGAGAGAAATGTCGCCTGTACTCGGTTCGGGAACGGCGGTAGCTTTGAGCTCCAGGTTTTTTGGTGGCGCCGCCATTTTCGACCGCTGAAGTCGAAGTGGTGTGAAGCAGGTCCAAAGAGACGTTGGGTCCCACCGGTGGGTGCGCACGTGATGAGCGATCCCACCGCCGTCCCCGGGTGGGACTTCTACCGTAGAGCGGGCCACCGGAGCCGTGGGCTGACGACCCCTCCTGCGGCTAGCGGGGGAGATTACAATACCCCCAGGCCTTCGGGGCAGCCACACGGGATGGAAAAAAATATTGACATCCACGAGGTTCGAACTCGTGCCTCCGAAGAGACCAGGAATATATGGTAAGGTAACCTTACCCTGGCGCCTTAGACCACTCGGCCAGGATGCCAATTGATGTCTGTAGTATGTTTTTTCACGACTCAGAGGGGAAGGTCAAGATTCTGCACCGGTTGATGGCAGCCCCTGGAGACCAGCTTCGCGGATATGGGTGGGGTTGAGTTTATGCCACCTTGGTATTTTGCTCACCAGACCGCATTGTTTCCTGTTCCATGCCGTCTCGGGCGCAATTCACTCTCACTGGAATGGGACCCCGACGGACGCTGTCACGTGCCGTCACATCCTGCAGCCATTCACCACTATCATTTCCGATGGTACTACGCTACACCATCGTCCTGGCCCATGACTGAACCGCCTGCATCTCTAAAGGAGACGATCGAAAAGACAGCCAAATATGTGTTGAAAAATGGAACTGCATTTGAAGCAAAACTTATCAACAACGACAAGGACGGCCAGTTTTCCTTCTTGCACAAAGCTGATGCATTTCACCCATACTACAAGCAGAAGCTAGAAGCAGCGGCGACAGGATCGCACCAGGGAATGGAAAAACCGTCAAATCCACAAGAAGCGGCGCCTCAACCTCGCAATTTAGAGTTTCTCACCCCTCTTCCCCCTGTATCCACCTACGATAACGAAATCATCAAAACCACGGCATTGTACATTGCTTGCAACTCCGACAAACACATTGACCCTTTGCGTCGACACATGGAACGCAAAGGAAAACGCAGCCAATTTGCTTTCCTCAACAAAGACCATACTTTGCATCTGTTGTTCCAGCAGTACATCAAACAATATTCTGCCATCGTCGACACCGCGACCTCGGCCGATGGTAAAGAAAAACTCGGCCAAAAGCTCCATGCCAACAGAGCAGAGCTATATCGGAGCAGCTACGCCCGCGCAGTGTACGAAAAGAAACACAAGGTGGCAGCGAAAGCCAAAGAGGAACAGACGAAGCAGACCCAGCTCCATTTTGCCTCTATTGACTGGCAGGACTTTGCGCTTGTGGCGAAAGTCAATTTCAGTGCCATTGATGAGGTTTCGGAGTTGGCGCTTCCTATCACTCGAGAAGATGTGGTGTACAGATCCTTGGAAACACGGTCTAAAGAGTTCGAGTTGGACCACGAAATCAAAGCTCCCGAGAAACAAATGCCACAGAATAGCGTAACGGAGAATAACGAAGAGATAGACAGGCAGAAAGAGGTGGCTGCCTCTGAATATAAGATACCCAAGGGAATGAAAATCAGAGCGGCCGGAGAGAGCCGGTTGAAGAAGAAAAAGGCCACAGAGAGAACAATCCAGTGCCCCATCACCGGAAAGAAAATCCCCGAGCTGCAGTTTGACAATCACTTGCGAGTGTTGTTGAGAGATCCGAGTTACAAAGAACAGCAGGATAATTTCATGAAGAAAAACTTCACCTACTCGTCCAACTTGACTACGGACCAGGTTTACGAGAACATCAAAAGGTTGGTGAAGAAGAGAGAGCGCTCGGAGGAAGAGGAGGAGCACGTCAGCAAAAAAGTAACCATGGGACCCCAAGTATAGGTGCTGGAATAGGAATACGTAATTGAAGATCATAGTAGAGACGGCTCGAGAATCAGAAGAGATAACAGTCAACGAAAGGAGAGATATGGTACACTAACGCGAGTCAGATGACGATCTAACAGAACGGGGGGCAACGAGTGCCGGGCAGTATGTGATACAGCAAGGGTAGACAAATACTACTCCTATCGGTTCTGTGGATTCGTCCATCACGCCAACAACTACACCATAGAAACAAGGTAATTTATACAGTAATGTACCAAT
The DNA here is from genome assembly GCA_030573135.1 of Clavispora asparagi. NCBI lineage: Eukaryota > Fungi > Ascomycota > Pichiomycetes > Serinales > Metschnikowiaceae > Clavispora > Clavispora asparagi. Next base: position 12,608 of record JAJMCU010000087.1, read on the forward strand.
TAGAGGGGGATTTTATAAAAAGGGGATGCTAACTTAAGCCTTCAAAGAAGAAGCTCTTCTCTTCTTGATCTCAGCTCTCTCAGCCTTACGTTCGTGCAAACGTTGAGCCAACAATTGAGCGTATTCAGCAGCAGCGTCTCTTTGTTGCTTGGCGCTGTTGATCTTCTTGGCCTTCAAAGCTCTCTTTCTTTGCAAGGTTTGAGGAGTAACCAATCTTTGGATTCTTGGAGCCTTAGAGTAGGTCTTGCCGTTCTTCTCAACGGTTCTTCTGACAACGTAGTCTCTGACGTCGTCCTCCTTAGACAAACCGAAGAACTTTCTGATGTGGTTGGCTCTCTTTGGACCCAATCTCTTTGGGGTGGTGACGTCGGTCAAACCCTCAATGTCAGCCTCACCTTGCTTGACAACAGCCAAAGCAATGACAGACAAGTCTTGGTTGACGATACAGCCTCTGACGGACTTTCTCTTTCTCTCACCAACTCTTCTTGGTCTGTAACAAGAGTGACCCTCAGACAACAACAATCTGACTCTGGTTGGGTGCAAGACACCTTGCTTCATTGGGAAACCTTGCTTGTCGTTACCACCGGTGATCTTGAAGATGTAACCCTTGAACTCGTCGCTGACAGCGTCACCTTCGACCTCTTGGCCCATACGCTTGTCGTAGAAGGCACGCAACTTGTGCTCGTCCTCAATCTCGATACACTTTTGGGTACCGTTGGCTGGGTAAGAGATGTTCAACTGTAACTGTTAGTATGGTGAATATGGGGAGCCCAATCTCACGGAAGGGGGCTGAAGGAAAAAATGAAAATGTTGATGGAGGTGATTTGAAGGAAACGGGATAGTGATGGAGAGCATCCCGAAGCGGGAGAATCATATGGAATGGAACGGATGGCAAATGTATTTGATGAGATTGGGTGGGGCAGTGGATTACGACATACCTTCATGTTAACTGGTTAGCCTGATGGAGTAGAAAGAAAATTTTTCAAACGCTTCTGTGAGGGTGGAAAATTGAGATTTTTTCTCGCGGTGGCAGACGCTAGGACGCTGAGCTGGGTGCAGGTTCGGAGGTACTGGCACCATTGCGAAGCCCCAATTTCGCGCACGTGACTGCACCAGGGCGCGAGCCCTGGGTTATACCGGGCCGGAGCGGAGGACCGGGGGTTGGGTTCGGGTGATTGGTGGGACGGATTGGGAGAACGAATAGGGACACTTGGCCCGGAGCTGGTTTTGTAATTCAAACATACGCAAATGGACTCAGTTCATGGCGTTGAGTTTTGGCGAAGTTGCACTATGGAATCCGTGGGACGACAAGTCCGGTTCCGCGACCAGATTCAAGCAACGGGAACACCAAGGAAAATTACTCTCCAGTAGTTTTAAGAAAACAATGAGTCTACCTTCTGGACATTACATGGGTACTGGGAGGTACACGGGGCAGTAGGGGGCAGGTGTTTTTTTTTATTGCAATTCTCTCAACTACTGCAAGACACCAGCCACGCGCAATGCGGGTCTATAGGTTCGGTAAAGATCTATTCCATAAGTAAAATACACAGCCTGGCTGCCTCACAGTGGGCAACCAGACATGGCACGAGCGCCACAGGCCTGTGACCTGTCTTATTTGAATATCCGCGGGTGGCGGAGCAACCGCAAAGCCCGAGCTGGATAAAACCGGGATAACGAGGGTAAGCCGTTGCAGGAGCAGGAGCCAGCGAAAAACTAGTCCCAACCCACAATGCAATAGTAACGTCCAAGCTCGAGACACACCTTCGAGAACGGCGAAGCCGTACGTCAACGAGTGAGAGCGAAGGTAGCGGCAGAAAATGTGGTGGCGCGGTCCGAGTGACTGGGTGGCGAGGGAGACCCAAGTCAGTAGCACTCAGGTGCCCTCAGCAGCAGTCGGCAGCACCCAGCAGCAGTCGGCAGCACCCAGCAGCAGTCAGCAGCAGTCAGGTGCCCTCAGGTGCCCTCAGCACGCCTAACCGCTCTTCTTATAGTCCCGGAACGGCGGGTCCGGTGGCGGTGGCTGGACCAGCGGGCGCTGCCCCAGGTACACTGAGTTGACCGGCACCGGCAGCGCCGCCGAGCCCGGTACCATCGACACAAAGTAGTGCGGCATGTTCGACTGGTACGGCGTGAGCCCCGAGGGCCACTCCTGCGGCGGGTACAACGTCAGCGGCGAGGGAAAGATGTCGTTTACGTAGCGCGACGGGAGCGCGGACATGAGCGCCTGGTCGGGAGGAAAGTGCAGCTGGAATGGCGGCTTGGATCGCGGGTGGTCGTCCGCCGGCAGCTGCGGATGCGCGCTAGGGGCGTTGCCGTAGGCTGCGAACTGGTTGAATACAGGGGTGGGAAGAATGGCAGGCGGATACTGTTCAGACGGTGACGGCTGCGGAAGGCTGCTGAGGGCGGGCATGCGGTGGGTGTCCGGGCTCTTCAACTTGCCGTAGCCGTCGGGGCTCTTTAACTTGTAGATGTTCGGGAGCTCGGGCGGCGCGAGCATGTCCTTCTTGGCGGTGTGGGCGGTCACGGTCTTCTCCGCGTCCTCTGTGGCCTTGGCGTCCACCGGGATCTGCACCCGCAACACCGGCCGCTGGGGCAACTCCTCCACGGCGGGCGGGCGGAAGGACGGCGGCGGCGGCGGCGGCGGCGGGTGCGCGGCGTAGAGCGCCGGCTCCGGTTTCTTGCGCTTGGGCTCGGGGGTTTCCGAGTCGTAGTCATCGCCATCGTCGTCGGATGCGCCGTCAGCGTCGACGTCGGCGGCTTCCGCCAAGTCTCCATCCGGCACTGACTTCAGCGCCAACTGGGTGTTCTTCTTGTAGGGCCCGTAGTTTTCCGGCAGCTTCAGCTCGTGCGGCACGCGCGCGTGGTAGCACTCGAGCAACGGCTTGGTGTCCACCAGCAGGAACTCGTACACCTTGTTGTTGTTGCCCACAATGATAACCGCCAAGTCCACCTGGCAGAGCACGGCCAACTCGTACGCCTTCTTGAAGAGGCCTGCCTTGCGCTTGACAAACGTGACCGTGCGGTTGCGGTCGTCCTTGAGCGGCTGGATCTTGATCTTTCTTCGTCCCATCGGTGGTGGCTAGCGGTGGAGGGGGAAGGTGTATTAATAGAATGGGAGGACAATGTGAGAGATGGGAGAAGGTGCAGGCGGGTGCGCATAGCCCATTGTGGTGTGCAGGCGGCCGCAGTAAGGTCCACCGTCCGCCTGGCAAACGGCACCAGTACCGGCCTGGGGCGATGGCGGGGCGTGGCGGGGTGTGACGGCGTGGGAGAGTGGGGCCGCGGCCGGGAAGGGCCCACTCGGTGCAGATGCGGAGGTGGGGGCGGGCTCGCGGATGACGGAGAAAACCGCGAAATACGCACCGTGGCCAATTTCCCGCAGTAGCCATGGAGTTGATCAAAGCTAATGGCTCAAGGTACGGGGCGATGGAGCGGTGGTAGGAGGCCTTTGTGTTTGGTAGGAATGGCTGGAGTGGGCTGGATGGAGTGGGCGGAGACATCTAGACGGCACAATGGGAATGTTAATCTGCGACATGGGTGGCACGGGCTGAACCTCAACATGCCCATTGCACCAATGAAAGACCGTGGCACCAATCTAATGACGTTCATCTCGGTAGAGTGCCGCTCACAATGGTGGCTGCTACCCAAGTTCGTTTTATTCTGTAGCCGGAGATGAGTCCAGCTGAGGGTAATTAACCATTGAAAATAGTCCACACAGTTCACAATAGCCACATGACAGCTTTATCATAGTACATGTCCACTTTATCGTAGTACACGTCCACCTTATCATAGTACATGTCCACCTTATCATAGTACACGTCCACTTTATCGTAGTACATGCCCACTTTATCATAGTACATGTCCACTTTATCGTAGTACATGTCCACTTTATCATAGTACATGTCCACTTTATCATAGTACATGACTACTTTATCGTAGTACATGTCCACTTTATCGTAGTACGCGTCCACCTTATCATCTTCACGACAGCCACTTTATAACCAGACCTGGAACGCTGCTCGGTTGAAACAATTCTTTCCCTCCCATAACTCAATCAATCATTTCTTGATGCTCCCGGAAATTCTTCACCCACGGTCCCAGCTGTGATCAATTGCCCGTGAACACCTCCGCCGACGCCGCCTTATCCTCGGTCCCCTCATGTCACCCTTTAGTCTGCTTCTTTTATCCGCTTGTCGGCCAATCACTCAACCTTCTATTAACTCTTAACCAGACCCTCTGGTCTCCAGGTCTCTAGGATTCGACTCTCATCTTTGTTGAACATGTTCCCATCGGCTAGATTCACTGATGACGCCAGCCACATGGTGTTCTTCCAATGACACGAATAGCCCGTGTTATCAATTCTGGTGAAGTTTTATCCATTCTGGTGAAGTCTTATCCATTCTGGTGAAGTGGCCATTAAGCGTTCAGCCGCTTCTCTGTACTGCCCACCGAAAGCAGTAGAGCCTCAATTCTCTCAGTCTCCTTAGACTCTTCTCTCTTCGGCAATCCTCATAGTTGCTCCACCTTTTTCGGTTTCTGCTCCGACCGCGAATGCCGGCTTATATATTGCCGCATCTATTTTTATCAGGTCCTATGTCCGCACCGACCCACCATCTATTTAAAGCGCTCCTGCGTGCCACTCCACAGGTGTTCGTATATGATAAATGGGTCTGCTATACCTTTTACAGTCGGTATCGCTTCTCCATGCACTCCAGGCTATTAGTGAGATACAACCATTCTCCAATTACTGCTGTCATAGTGTTACTGTATCGAGTTTCACCGAGGTTCCCACACTTGCGCTACTACTCCGAAGTACCGCGTGGTACATACAGTGCTGATGCTACTGTATACTGCTTTCCCAGACTATGAGCCCCGTGGCTTTTCTTGTCTAACCTGCAAGTTGTTATTACTACCAATGAGCCCAACGTATCGCGCCACAACTCACGAGACCGCTTCTTGGTTGCTAATAATACTATGTTTAAATCTCCGCCACGCGAAATCAATTTCCAAAAAAAGAAATCGCCTGCGGCTTGAGCAAGCATAACACGAACACGCCAACTTCCTTACCTATATGCCGGTACATGTATTTTCCAACTGTTGGATCACATCGGTGGCCCTTCGGAATTGAAAAAGCTGCAGTAGCGTTACATGTTGTCAACGAGTTATATAATCTTTTTCGTATCCTTCGCTAATGTAGTACGACATGGGGCGCCTCCATCTCCACCACCGGCTTGAATATACCCCACTGACAATGTATGGTTTAGCTAGTCACAAGTGCAGCGGCGTCTGAAACAATCATTCCTATTTAATCTCTAGAAAACATGCTACCATCATTGGAGTAGCTAGTACGGCTGAATGGTGCTTTTCGATGCTTAAAGAAAATATGTCCACTACATGTGTTCCTGCAGAAACATTGAAGTGGTGAGCGAGCGTCTTAATCACAACTGGTTTACTCTTTCATACACAGCTATTATCATTATGCGTAGCATTACGCCATCCATTGTGGTGGGACAATAGTGGAGTGCGTATTTTAAAGAATTTAAATACCCGGTTTGTAGTCACCGACTATTGTGGAATCGAACGTTGGCTTCAGTTCGCTTATTGGTGTCAGAAACCATTCGTATGAGTTATCTGCAAGTAGACATCCAGATTCATGTATCAACACATATCCATCCATTTATCAATACATTTCCATCTCTTTATCCATCTTTTTATCCATATTTGTATCCATCTTTTTATTCATCATTTTATCCATCTACTTATATGTCTCCTTATCTACCCCCTCTCCATCTAGACTTTGTTCTTCTATAAATCTGTATGCATCAATTTGGACGTGCAACTTTTCCTTGACTGGACAAAATACATCGAAATAATGCAAACGCGCACGCTCCAGACCCCAGAAACAAAGTATATCTCCCCTCCAAAAATTTAACTAAAGAGCTCAATTCAAACGAGCTCAGCTAATCAATACGGAACCACCCCAAACTTCAAACCAGCCCAAATACATTGCCAGTCACAAGTCTTAGTGTGGCACGCCCATCCACCCAACCCAAAAACCATTCGTGCCTCACACTGTATACACGCCACCACCGTGTCGTGGCGGACTGCACACCACACTCAACACCTGGCCCCTCCACCGTGGTCCAACTCATGGCTGCAAAAGCTGCGTCGCAATATAAAAGACACCAGATCGCCAGATAAAAGTCAGCAACCCAACCTCACGTTTTCTGCAGCCGCCACCATGCATCTCGGGCCCGCCACATGCGTGAACGACACGTACTGCACACAATCACTCCGCCGATCTCTCGCTCACCTCCAATTTCGTCACATCAACATACCGTATTTTTCACCACCTTCCCGCCCCCACCACCATGAGCGCGAGACAAAAAGCAGCACGTGGCAAGCGCCGTGCGCACGTCCAGCACTACAACACGGGTTCTGCTGACCCCGCCTCGCCCGCGTCAGTGCCGTTGGCGCCAGCCCCACTACCACAGGCACTTCCCACGCCGGGTGCCAACACGCTGGCCCCAGCGCCGGTGGCGGTGCCTTCCCTTGTGCAACCACCTCTCCAGCCTCAAAAACAGTCACAGCAACCACAACACCCGCAATGGGATGCCAATTGGGACGACAATTGGGAGGAGGACAATTGGGCCCTGACTCCGGCCGCCACACCGAAACAGGCGGGTGCCGCACACGCGGAAGAGCCAATAACCGAGTTTCCGGTAGCCGAGACGCCGCTAGTGGGCCAGGAGCCGCCACTAGTGGGCCCGGAGCCGCCACGAGCGCCGCAAAAGGAGCCCACCGACGGTGACTGGAATGATTGGAACGAGAACTGGAACGACGACGCCGAGGACCCTGCCCCTGTGGCCGCGGAAGAGCAGTGGGATGAGGAGGCATGGAATGATGATCCATATGGCGTGTCCGCAAACCTTGAAGAGGAGCTGGAAAAGATGTACAAGCAGCAGCCTTACCAGGCGGAGCAGACGTATGAACTGGAGCAGATTCATGAACCACAGGAACAGTATGAACTGTATGAACTCGAACCGGAGCATCATTTCGAATCAAACAAAGAGTATGAACTGGAGCAACATTTTGAACCGGAACAACACTTTGAACCGGAACAGCATTTTGAACAACACTTTGAACCGGAGCAGCATTTTGAACCGGAGCAACACTTTGAACTGGAGCAGCATTTTGAACCGGAGCAACACTTTGTACTGGAACAACAGTATGAACCAGAACAGCCATTCCCTCAGGGTTCTGTCAAAGCTCAAGAGTTTGATATCCAGTCCCAACAGGCTGAGGATCAGTCTGGGCAGAATGGCTTCGAGAAGGATCCAGAACAAGATGCGTACGATGAGCCGGATCACAATACCCACAAAGAGAGCTCTCACAAACCCGCACAATGGGAACAAAACACATACGGACTATCTTACGAACCCAACGCTTACGAAAACTTCGCTGATCGCCAAAATGCCCATGAGGAGCTCTCCGCGAACTCCTCCCATGAAGAAACAGCAGGCGCTGTACCAAACATAGACGATTCTTTGGAGGCCAGTCACCATTATGGTGGCACGTACGAGGACCATGTGACACAAGAGGCTCTGTTCTCGGATCATGGCTTCCAGCAGAATCATGTTCCAGAACAGTTCAGCACGTCTGAAGAGCCAGGTACCGAAATACACCAAGACGTACCGGTTGCGGACCGCCACTCAGAATACTCCCTTGATGATACCCATGGAGAACATGTACATGGTACACTGCTCGTACATGAATGGGAGCCTTCGCTTGAAATCACCCTTGAGAAAACCGACGACTTGCTTACCCAAGAGTCAGAGCTTCCATATCCAAAAGACGAAACCACTCCGCTTGCTCACGAGGAAACCGCCGTGTCAGAGCCTGTACTCGCTGAGGGGACTAACACGTCTGAACCTGGGTTTGCCGCTTTGGAGCAGATTGATTTACCAACGAACCAGAGCGGTGCACAAGACTTCAGTTTGGGCCAAAATGACTTCTTTGACCATCTCAATACGCAAGCAGAAGTACCGCAACATGAGACGCATTATACCGAGCTCCAGCCTGCCCAAGTGTGGAATCGGAATGAGTATGAAGCAGAAAATGACCAGCCATACGCTCAAGAAATTATGCCTTCGACTCAACAACAATGGAATGCTTCGAACGACGACCTGGTTATTTATAGTCGCAACGAAAATGCGTTCCCCCACTCAAAAGAACAAGTTCTCGTCTCGGAAAAAGAACATTTGCACGAATCACAACAATACCGCACTGAAGAGATCCAATTAAATGAGTATCACCAGGACGCGGATACGTTATCCATCGACCAAAAACCTCGGGATTTCGGAGTTGCTGAACAAGATGAGAGCACTCAGATCATCTCCGAAGAAAATAGCAAGCTCAAAGCCCTTGAGTTATTGGATATGGATGATGATCTTTTGTTGGATGACGACTTTTTGGACGACGAGGAAGGTGAAATAATTGATGTGGCCGATCCTATCGTGGAAACTCAATCCTTGGTGGAGGTTAAACCTGTTGTGGAAACTCAGCAAATTGCGGCAGATCCAGTTGTGGAGACTGAAGCAGTTGAATTCATTTCTCCATTGCCTGCGCAAACCTCCACACCAGTGCAGGTTTCTCTGGGTCGCCAAAACACCTTGAAGAAGAAACTGTCGTTCGCTTCGAAGTATGCCAACCCGTCTGGAACGAATTATGCCAGACAACAATATGAACCACGGGTTCCCGCTTCTGCTCCCTTGGCTTCTGCCCCCACGACCAGCTCAAATGATGAGATGAAGAAAACACTCGAGGCTGCACGGAAGAAGAACGATGCTTATGATTTGCCCATGAACTTGATGCCTCAGAAACCAAAACCTGCGTCCAGAGCTGTTTCACACCAGGTTGTGCCGAATACTCCACATTCACATCCCCTGGTTCCAGCCACGGCCCCACATGCGGTTGCGCCTCCTCGCTCTTCGACCTCAGCTAGCAATGTTTCGTCTTCAAGTGCAACCAAAAAAGCTTTTTTCGAAGAATTGCCTGTTCCTGTCCCGGCCAAAGTACTGCGTCCTAAAGCAGCAGCGGCAGCCACTACACCAGTAGCTGTTCCCCAAACGCACAACCCCCCTACATTGCCCCTGTCAGCAAATAACAAGAAGGCTGCAAGTAACCCATATGCCAAGTTGACCCCAAAATTGAACAACATACCGATCAATACCGTGGGAGCTCCTGCTACTTCACCAAGTGTTGTGGCTACTGCCAACAAGTATCAACCCCCACATGCCCCAACTCCCCCAAAGGGACCCTCGGTGTTTCCTCCTTCACAAGGATTTAACGCCCAACATGGTGTCATTCCACCTCAAGGGGTGATGCCTCCCCAAGGTATTCAGCCACAAGGAATGGCCCCACCACAAGGAATTCATCCACAGGGAATTGTACCCCCACAAGGGATTCACCCACAGGGAATGGTCCCCTCTCAAGGAATTCATCCACAGTCTGTACCTCCGCAAGGATTTGGCCTTCAACAAGGATTCGTTTCCCAACAAGGATTCGTTACTCAACAGGGCGTTCCACTTCCACAAGGAGTCGCTCCTCAACAAAGTGCTCCTCCTATAAGTTCTCATTCCCATAGTCATATTCCCCCAGTTCAAGGAAATGGTCAACCCGCATTTTCTCCTGAGCATCTTCACTCTAATGTTTACGGAGCTGAAAACGCCACCACCCCAATCAAACAAAATCCGTATCAACCACACCCTTCTGCCGCTGCGGACAGCTTACATCAACAACCTATTGGAAGCATTGCACCTCCCAAGCATGGTCTTGTGCCACCAAGATCGATCCCCACCATGGGAAATGAACCACCTCAAGGATTGTTGCCACCTCAGGGAATAGTCCCACCAACGGCTAGTCATAAGGACGAACATGATCATAAGGGAATGTTGTCTCCAAGAATCAACGTGAATGTCCCACGTACCACGGGAAGCGTAACCAGTCCATATATTCCAAATGCTGGGCCTTATGCTCCTACTGGGCAACGTGGTCATTCGAGAACAGGCTCTATCATCGGTGGACGAACCAAAGAAGGAAACCCATATGCTCCAGTTTCATCGACTACCGGCGCCACGAACTTGACCCCTACCTCCAGCACGGCTTATTCTCATAAGTCTGCGGTTACGAGAAGCAGAGGTAAATCAATCGGAAAAGTCTCCCAAGGACGTGGCCAGACAGGAAAAATTGAAAATCCAATGGCCTTGCTTGAGAGGCAATTTCCTATTTTCAACTGGAGTCCATCATCTAACGTTGCTTATTTGATCCCAAGCGTGTCTGACAGCTTTGGTATCGTTACCCGCGCCGTTAAAGTTGAAAAGAGTGCGAGCATCATTCACAAGTTTGATATCTATAATGAGTTCCCTGGACCGTTGTCTAAGTCAAAATCAAAGAAGAAGGAAATCGAAACATGGTTGGAAAAGAATATTGGATTGTTGGAAAACAGAGAGTCTACAAATGAGCTTCTTCTCAGTAAGGTTTTGCTCGCTTTGGTTCAACATGATGGTCTTTTCAATTCGCCTGCTTTGCACCAAAAAGTTGCATCGATTCTCAACCCACAGGTTGACTATTCCAACGAAGAAAATGACCAATTTCACTACACGTCACAAAATGCTGCCCCACTCAACGCGTCTAAATTGGACAATGCTGCACTTTCAATCATATCCGCGATGCTTCAAGTAGGCGACCGCGAAAGAGCCGTCAACTTTTCGATTTCGAAGCAGGATTGGGCCCTTGCACTTACTATCGCATACTCGATGGGTCCAGAGAAATTTGCCCAGGTGTCTTCTACTTATTCCAAGGTAGTGTTCCCATTCCAGAAAAACCAAAACAACAAGACCTATCATTTGATGTCTATTATGTTGAGATCTTTTGGAGGAAATTCTAAGAATCTCGTCGAATCTTTCCTTGCTGATGCGAGTGAGACTGAATTTGCGAAGCATAATTACAGGGAAATAATAGCTGCTGCTTTAATCAATGGTATAACAGGCGAGTTCCTCGTTGAATATGGTGGATTCTTGGCATCAATGGGTATGACAGGTGCTAGTGAGATTTCCTACATGATGGCCGGTATTATTATGTCTAGAGCAACTTTACCATCCGGAAACGTGTTTTCTATGGTCGGAGCTTTTACCCAGTCTGCGGTTTACACTGAGATTTACGAATACATCCTTCAAACCTCAGCTATTACATCAAATGTTATTCCTTCCAGTGGTATTCCACATTTGATTGAACAGAAGATTTACAGAGCACAAGTTTTGGCTGATGTGGGTCAATTCTCTGCTGCTAGAAAATACTGCGATGTGATCAACACCTCGTTGAAGGCAGTAGGAAAATCTCCAGTCATCAGCACTCAAGATCTTGCTGAATTTCAAGCGTTGGTTGTGAGATTATCGCAGGCCACGTCGAATGAATCTGGTTGGTTGGGAAGCAAGTTGAGTAAAGTCAATTTGGATAAAGTTTGGGGTCAATTGGACAAATTTATTGGCGGTGAGGATGTTGCTCCAAAAGTAAACGAGAAAGGCGTCTTCAGCAAGTTCAGCCCATCGATTTCCAGAACAACTTCTGCCTTGGACATTACTCAAATTCCAACTTCCCTGCCTCACCAATCATCAGGCAGTGGATATCCTAATGCCGCACCTTCGGAAATAGGAAGCCCTTCCAAGCAATCTTCGCGCTCACAAGCACCTCTGAGATATGCCCCAGTCCGGACGAATTCGATAATGTCCGCCAGTTCGCCAGGTCAAGCCAACGCGTTTTCTCCACATAACCAAAATGGAACCGCAAAACTTGCGCAGATATCTTCCGGGGTGAATGCTCCGATTAACCAAGGAGATGAGATTAGACAACAGCATTTGAAGCACAGTGGAGCGCCAACTTCTGCCCAAAGGCAAATATCTTCCAGACAGGGCATGTATTCGAACAGATCTGCACAATTATCGTCTCTGTCGATTGCGTCGGGAAATTATCCGACTCCCTCACGCTATGCTCCAATTTCTGAGAAGAGAAGCTCCATAGGAAGTATTTCCTCAGTTGAACACGTGGGATCTGAACAAGGCCACAGACCAGAGAGCAACCATGCGAGATCTTCTACTCGCGGACACTCGCGTGAGTCTTCGTATGACTTTTCTGAAATAGTTCCTAGACACCATGGATTGGAACTTAAACCACCATTTGTTCCTGAAGTATTGCCAGCTACCATTGACGAATCTTCAGAAGTGTCTAAAGAACGTGTGACCGAGTTTGCGAATGATAGCGAAGTACCAGAGAAACAATCTGTTGAAGAAGAGACTACAACTACAACTAAGGCCGAGACGACTGCTGAAGATAAGCTAGTTACAGAGCCTGAAATTCCATTGGAAATTAACGATCAGTATCCAGAATTGGGGTCAGAATCTTCAAACGCATCACAGGAAGAAGCAGATGAGGAGAAAGAGAAGACAACAGAGCGCGCCGTCGAGCTAGTCCAGACTGAAACACAAAGTGAGCTTCAGCATGCTGAATTAGCAACTGAAAAGAACCTAGACGGCGAAAAGGTTGATGGTTCTACTGACGAAGCCACGCCTGCAAAAAAGAGCGGTAACGAAGTTGCACCTCCTCTCCCAAGCTCAAAAAGAGCACCAGCTCCGAGAAAGACCAACCCTTATGCACCTGGTGCTTCAAGAGCTGCTAGCAGAGGAAACAGCAAATATGGCCCACCAGGAGGTGCTAAAAAGTCTCAAACAGAAGACGTATCAAATGATGTCAATCTGATGTCGGATGTGTCGTATGCGGATGTCTTTGGCTACAAACCAGAGCCCCCAGCTGCGGCGGCGTTGGTTCAAAAAAAGGAAGAGCTTCAAGACTCTGTTCCTCTCAACCATTCTAAAGTTGCAACTGGAGCAGAAACTGCAAATGAATTTACGGATGCTACTGGCTCTACAAGAAACCATTCCCTTCCACCCAAGAGGGCATCGGGTCCTCCATTGGTGTCAGGAAATGGCCATAAGAGAGACTACGCTCCAAAGAGGTATGCACCACCAACCTCGGCTAATGTTGATATCAGCTTCGACGGAGAGGTGGGAGACGTTGAATATGAAAGTCCTTTGCCGACAAAGGCTCCATTGATCCTAAACACCAATGGCTCTCCAGCACCCAAGGAATTTGCTAACCCATACCACCACGAGGAGTCTTCCCTGTTGCCACTTGACAGAGGTCTTGAAGACTTTTCGATCCCAGGGTCACCCGAGTATACCACTCGGGCTAACTCTGTGATTGGCCACCACGGTTTGTACTCTAGCAGATTGTCACAGTCTCACCAAACAGAGATGTACCATCAATACGAGGTGAAAGATGATACTGTACTTGATTATATTCCGGTGGAAGAGGACGAGGAGGATGAGGAAGAGGCACGTTTGAGGAAAGAAGCTCAACGTAAAAAGGAGTTGAACACCGGCGAAAAAACTGGAAAGCAATCCGAATCTACTCAAGGACAGGGGAAAGAGGGAAGTCCAGGTGATGGAAGCGGATGGTTCAAGGGCTGGCTCCCCAACAAGAAGGGAGACGATAAGCCCAAGCCAATCAAGGCGAAGATGGGACAAGCCAACACCTACAAGTACGATGATAAGCTTAAGAGATGGATTGACACCAGTCGGCCATTGGAAGAGCAACTCAAGGCTGCAGCGCCACCACCACCCCCTAAAAGGAAGACTAGACCCGATGGTCCGGCTGGTAGATTACCCCCGGCAGGCACCAACCCTATGACCAAAAAGGAAGCCAGCGAAAACACGGAAGCGACAGCTGCACACGTGGCAGCCCCAGGTGGTCCCCCAAGAGTGCCTGGACCTGACCACACTCCAGGTTCTCCTGGAGGACGCAGTAAGCGCGTTCCATCCAAGCCTACCAACTTGGCCACGGCTGGATTGGATGACTTACTCTCTTATGGTGCGCCAGCGCCGGGCACGGGTCCCCGTAAGAGCAAGAGAAGATACGTGAATGTCATGGACAAAAAATAAATGAAGGGGAGAGGAGTCGAAAGGAGTCGTACATGTGGTTGAACAGAGTCCACACTGACGAGCGAAATGCATTAAACCCGCTAAATTTAGAGTTATCATATTTACGTTTTTTTTTAAGAGAGAATCCGTGTGAGCAAGTAGTAGTCCGGCTTGATGATGGTTCCTGACCGAAGAGTGCGGGCCTCAGGCGACCCCGGAGCCAACACGTAGCCCATTCGGCTGTACCACTCGAATGCTCTATCATTGTCGCCGAAAACAGTGAGGCTGGTTCGTTCTGTCACCAAGTGCTCACATTGGGGCAAGTGGCCGGTTGCCTTTGTGTTCGCAAGAACCGCCAAAGAGTGAAACCCAGACATGAGTTTCCGGCCCCACAGAGCTCGCTGGCATTCGGGAATCACCTGGATCTCGTATAAATAGAGTGCCTTGCCGTTGTCCTCCTCAACTATCTTGAACGCAACAAACGACGCAACCTGCGCGCCATGGGTATACCATACAAAAACGAGTCCTGGCTCCAGCAACTCCACCACCTTCTCTTCCGGCCATTCATGGCCCTTATGGGCCACATACATGTCGCCCATGGCATCTTGGATCACATTGACGAACCCGTCTAACTGTGCAATCGAAACCGCCAGGCTGGCGCCGCAGTGGCGGGTGTAAGACGAATTTCCCCATTGTAGTGAAGGTGGAAACACCTGCTGGGCCAAAATCGCGAGCGATTGTGCGAGCGAAACCATGAGCAGCTCGTTGTATTCGTCGAACTGCATCTGGGGTGAGTGAATGGATTGATGGACCGAGGCACTGAAGTGATGGACTGAATCCGAGACCGAGTTCACGGTGTGGAGTTAAATGGAAAACCACAGGGCTGTTGGCGTGCGCATACTGGAGATTCGCGTAAACCGCGTCGCACTGGGAACCGTCGCCAACTGCACTCCAGTACCCCATGTATTGGCCCAGCTCTCCCACCCCCAGTGGGGAACCGCTAAAGGCGGTCGAAGAACACCAAAAAGCACGCGCAGAGGCACTCTACCATCCCATGTCCTCACCGCTTTCCAAATCGGACTCTGGAACCGGAAATTCGCCGGTTCGAACTGAAACCCATCGGAACAGGGCCCAGATGAATAGGGCCCGGGAACAGCTCCGACTGCAGCGCCTAGTGGCGGGACGAGAACGAATAAGTGAAAGAGAAAACTATGCCCGGCAATTGGCCGAGTTGGAACGACAGGCGGCCGCGCTAGATGCAGACCCCAATGAGTTGGAGGAGACGTTTCACCCGGAGAGGGACGACGAGTCGTTCGATACAAACGACGACTATGAATGTGAGTTGGACGACTACTTGTTGCAGCAGGAGCTTGAGTTGGAGCAGCAACTACAGGAAATGCAATTGACGTGATGAAACACAATTGTTGTGGGCAATGGGATTACTCGTGAATTATACACGGGTCGAATATCAGATTACAGGATATTTCCACACATGTCGAATTAGTGACGGAGCTGAGACACAGGCCAAGACTAGCACTCATAAGACTAGCACTCATAAGACTAGCACCCATACTTGGCCAAGACTACTCATACTGGATCACATAGATCAATACGTGATCGCAGACCAAGTTCATGCCACAGATCATCATCAAGCCAACGCTCAGAAAATGTCGGCCAGGTCATTTTTATGCGCCGTTCGTGGAACGTGGGCCCAGACGGTGTCTGAGACCCCCCACTGCCGGTTAAATTCCTTGAGCACTTGTGGATTATCGCTATCGGCTCCGAGTATCATTACCAAGAAACGCAGGCTAGTTGCAATTGGCGACATGACTAATGGATATATGCACCTGTAAAGGCGGAAATAAAACACGCTTCGCTATCTTAAAACAGCTCACGCGCAGTGCCAAGAAATGAAGCACATCTAACACCTGTAAATACGAACGCTTTGCCCCCACACCTCGTCGCCCCAAAGTCTAAGTAACAATACAGCGACTGCATGGACCTCTAGTGAATGCAGTGTTTGCATGGAATTGGCGGGACGTCTAAGGACATACCCGGGATTACAATACTAACCTGACTGTGGTTAACGCAAGATGATGCGCAGTCGACGGAATTTCACCTTCCTGTTGTACTGGTCGGAGATATTCTACCATAAAGTAATTGTCGCCAATGTCCAATAACTTTCCTCGGCTAATATTGTTAAAGCAGTCGTTTGTACTTCAAGAAAAATTAATAAAAAAAAAAGAATGAGGTAACACAGCCACAGAGTAAAACTGGTTCTGCGATTGGCCCTAGAATAGAATTGGCCGAATCGTTTTTCATGCACCGTACCAGGGCATCTGGACGACTTGCATATAATGCTGCATACAATCCAATGTTGGCAGCTGCACCCGCACGTTGACACAAGAAGCGTCCCTTTAACCTCAAAGGCGGGCCTATAAGAAGCGCCAGATTGAACAGATAATTTTTCTAGTGCAGTACATCCTGTACATAATGCACCAACGCTACACCATCTTGATCCTTGAAACATTTCTGTTTGATATTTTGGATCCATGGACAACAGTTGATCCACGATTCTCAGTGCATGAGGCAAGAACAATATCTGCGCCAGTTTGTGAACGTAGGGGTTTGAGATAGACAAACGAACAAAATTCGACAAACAAATTTCTTCGGTCTATCTTTACCGACCGTAACAGCGAACTACGGCCTTCATCCTTGGCATTATAGGACACTGCAGGAACGGGAGTGAACACATTCCTGTCATCCGCATAGCCAGCAAATATGTGCAGGAAATTGACGAAGCTTCGAACATTTCAAGGGCCAATTTTCGCAAATCGTTTCCGTGTCGGAACAGCACTAGCCAATAGCGCCCAATAAATGCAACTGTGTCAAGTCATCAGCGTTGCCAAGGCAATTGGCGACAAATATATACCCCATAGTGTGTGCGACTACATTGGACTTAAGTAGTATACCGATCCTATTACAATAATTTCATCGAGAAATTCTCTTGCGGGCGCGGCTGAGGGTGTAGCAGGGGTCGTTGGATCCCTTTTTCTCCGGGATGATGGTAAACTGATCGGGTCTGATAATTTGTGGTGCAGTCTTTGCATACATCATCGACCTACACACGAGATCAATACTGCACTGAGGATGCTAATGTCAAAGGAACAAATAAATCCTCACTGTATTGGCTGATTATATACACACCACACAGCATGCTGCATGTGACAGTAGGCAATGACAGAACTGATTGCGTTCGATGTGAAAAGTCCTGGGACTGGCTACGCCGCACCTGCCCCCATTTATAAATATAAGGAAGGGTCCACAATTCTTCTCCTCTCTTTTGGTCTGTAGCCTCTAGATCTCAATCAATGGTCGCAATCAAAAAAATTGCTGCTTCTGCAGCCATTGTGTCCACTGCATGTGCTGAGAATGCCTTCCAGATCTATCACAAGGACGATATTGCCGTTACTGCCTGTAAAGCTCTTCTTAAAAAGACGGCGATTTTCACCAACGCTACCAATGGCGGTTATTGTTCCACCAAGAACCAACCTGCTTTGGGTTCCATCGCCACCTGTTTGAAGATGTCTCCACACCAGGGTGGCATCAACAGTTTCATCAAGAGCTGTGCGGCCAATAACTTAACTTTAGAGGAGTTTGATGCATCCTACGAGAATGCCTCGAACTACTGGGTCACAAACACCACAGCATATCCGGGCTTCAGTCTCAAGAAGCCATTTTACCTCCCAGTGAAGTCGACACAGAAGAAAGTCACCGGTGCATACGATTCCACCTTGGGCCGTTGGTACAACTATAACAGAGCTCATTTCTATGGTTGGGCTCTTTTGGCTTACTGGTTCTTCTTGGTTTGTGCTGCTGGAGTGGGTAGATTGGCCTTTTGGGTTGCTCCATCGGCCGTTCACTCTTTGAATGGTAAGGTTTCCAACGCTGTGCGTAAGTACATTACCATTCCAGCGTTATTTCGCAACAGACATACCCAAGATGGTGTAATCTTCAAGATCTTTGAGGTTGTAATTCCTACTAGATGGGAATCCGTTATGATCGGCCTGTGGATTATCATGTGCTTGGCGATGTGCGTCTCAAACTACCACCATGATTCCCCTAACATTATTTGGGCACTCGAATCGGCTGAAATAGGCAGAAAGATTGCCGACAGAACCGGTATTATGTCTCTTTACATGATTCCTCTACTTATTTTGTTTGGCGGTAGAAACAACTTTATGGGCTGGATCTCGGGTTGGACCCAGGGCAGATTCCTCATCATCCACCGCTGGTACGCTAGAGTCACCACTATCTTGATGATGGTTCATACTGTTGGCATGACCTTCAACAGTATAGGTGTCGGGTCTTACTCCACCCGTAACGCAAAGCCTTACGTTAGATACGGTTATGTTGCTCTTGTCGTGTCTTTCATCTTGTGCTTCCACTCTTTGGCCATCTGGAGAAAGAAGCAATACGAAGTGTTCCTCTTTGCCCACAATGTGCTCGCCGTGGTCTTCATTATCGGCGCGTGGCGTCACGTTGGCATAGAAGAAGGTTTCGGAGCTTACATGTATGCAGCGACTGCTGTGTGGTGTTTCGATAAGTTTGTCAGATTGGTGAGAATTGCATTATTTGGTATTAAGACTGCCGATGTGCAATTAATTGCGGACGAGACATTGAAGGTCAAGGTCCCTAGACCTTCTTACTGGAAGCCAGGACCATTGCAACATGCTTACATCTACTTCTTCAGAAAATCTTGCTTCTGGCAATCGCACCCATTCACTATTGTTGACTCGGCGATTGAGGATAAGACCATCACCTTTTACATCAAGGTCAAGGGAGGTATGACTCACGGGTTGTACAAGTACTTCAGTACTCAACCGGATCAAAGAGCCAGCATCAAGTGTTCCGTGGAAGGTCCTTACGGTTCCCTCCAACCATTGCAACACTACAAGAGTATCTCCTACTTCACTGGAGGTAACGGTATTCCGGGCTTGTACTCTAGTGCATGGGCTCTTGGATCGACGACCTCCACCAAGGACTCCACCAAGAACATCCAGTTGTACTGGGTCATTCGTCATTGGAAGTCGGTTGAATGGTTCTACGAGGAGTTGAAGAGATTGGAGAACACTTCCGTCAGGACCATCGTGTACGTGACCCAATTCCACTCCCCATTGGACCAATGCTTCATTGACAAGTTTGAGGACCAATCCTCTACCGAAGAGAAGAAGAATGATTCCGAAGACGCTGAAATGAACCATGTGTACCACTTGATGGACAAATTGTCACACATCGAGTTCAGAGCGGGCAGACCGGATGTGGAAGCGTTGGTGTCGCAAGATATTACTGAATCCACGGGTGCAGCGGCCTTTGTGGCCTGTGGCCACAATACTTTTGTTGATGAAACTAGAAAAGTCGTCGCCAACAATTTGCCCGAGGGAAAGAGAGTTGATTTCTACGATCAACTTCAACACTGGTAATGAGTTCGAGACGAGATTGTCTCCTGTAATTAATATATGCCTATTCATTTACTACTTGTAAGATCTGATTCGATTCGAGTAACCTGCCATCGTAATCTGGGTGGAGACTGCGGACCGGGACCCGCATATTTTTCTTGACGAAAGCCGTGATAAAGCTGACGTACGCACTTGAATTCAAGTTTCGGTGAGAAGAAACCCCTATTCTGGGATGACTAATGGGTGATCACAGAATGTGGATTCAAAAATTCCGGATTGAAAATTCTGGGTTAAAACCGAGGTGAAAGTTCCGAAGTGAAAATTCCGAGGTGAACTCTTTGCGTTTGTCTCTTATAGTTTTGGGTTACTGTTTACAATCTATGGGCGTGCGCTCCTGGCTGTTCAGTCGGCATTTTGGTCACTTCATATTTAGAATGAGTAGAGATTCCTAATTGATGCGCGGTCGAATGCAAACCAGTAAAATCCGCGATCAAAACAATATTGACCACACGATAATGCAACTATCAAAGACATTAAGGCTCAACCTGACAAAAGCGTGAATATTACCAGTGCTCTATCGTCTCCATTCCATCTATTTTCTTGGTTTTTCGGTGCTCCTCGTAATTGCCCAATCAGCTAGATGTCTATTGTTTTGGGCGTGTAAACAGATCGGGACGCAGACGCGGTTGGCGACACCACACACGTGACCACAACAACATCGCGTCAACGGTAAAACTGTCTATGGGCGGCCACATTGTGTTCCTAAAGAATCGAGAAGTAGTTGATGGTACTAGAAGCTAGCTAGAAAAGGGCGCCCATTTTTTTGCTACAATTTACCCCCTGAAATTGTCTCCCTTGCATCCCCCGTAATAGCTATTTCCGTCTTTAATCCCAATATGTACACCCGTACACCGACCGCGCCTCGCGCCCGATTGTGAGAAAAAAAAAATATCTTGATCTGAGCCGATTTAGAAACTAGTCTTTCGACCCACCGCGACCATTATCCAGAAGCCGGCCGACTCTCATTAAGCTCTTCACTACTAAGGATTTGCTACCTATTCCTTTCATTCCCTACCACAAATCTCACCCATCACATCTGGCGCACTGCAACCAAAGATGCTAGTGCCGACGCCTACTGTTGAGTTAGCGGCTCGAGCAGAAACCAAAACCACATCCTCGGCTCTGAAAACCAGCACTGGCTATTGTAGCGACGGAAAGCATGCCAACAGTGCCGAGTGCCAGAAACCAGTCAGCCAAAACGGCCTCGAGATCGGGTTGGGTGTCGGAATTCCGGTGTTTCTTATAATGTGCGTTTTGGGTTACTTTTTGTTGCGCAACTACCGTAAGGACAAGAAGGAGAGCCTAGAGCATGACCCCGATTTCGATGAAATTGGAGAGGCGACTGCGCTTCCGGATTTTCCCGCCTTTGGTTCCGAAGACCCGTTCTCCGGCTCGGGACAAAAACGGTACGTTGAACATCCTGGCATGCGTAACCAAAACATTTCCGCCCACGACCTCAGTAAGTATTCTTCCCGAAATCTTGACGACGGCTTCGATGGCTTTGTTTTGCCCTATCACCACCAAACCGGCTCCAAGGCATCTTTGGACGAATACGCCAAGCAGATCATGGTGAATAAGTCGTCGTTCGGGAAAACCGCCTCGGTGCATTCGTCACTCACCCACTTGCAAACTGCGTCACGCCGTTCATCACCACAAAAAAGAAACATGATGCCAGTGTCTATGAATGAGCCAGTGGGAAATCTCACGAAAAACGACTTTACGAAGTTGGCCAACGGTTCGACCACTTCCGTTGAAGACGAGTTCTACAATTCGAAGGACCATTTTGATGTGTCTAGAGCGTCGCTGGTCAATAC
Source organism: Clavispora asparagi (assembly GCA_030573135.1). Taxonomy (NCBI): domain Eukaryota; kingdom Fungi; phylum Ascomycota; class Pichiomycetes; order Serinales; family Metschnikowiaceae; genus Clavispora; species Clavispora asparagi. The sequence goes on from JAJMCU010000087.1 coordinate 33,974, forward strand.
TGACCGGTTCGATGGTAGATACGAGAACGAGGACGAAGCCACTGACGTCGGGGCCGAGTCTGAAACTGATGACGAAAACCAGATTCACAATGATTACATGAGCCAGGCAGACGAGATTGAATCAGTGGCTGATTTCTCCGATTCAGAAGACAAAAGGGGAGTGGTCGGAGTTTCCCCCACTGTAGACATTCTGTCGCCGTTTGAGGACCATAATGAGCTTTCCACAACGCACTCCGCCGCCACCAGAGACACCAGCACCTCCATTGGATCCAAATCCGAACAGTTGGGTAGTCCACAAAAAGTGGCTTCGCTCAAAAAATCCCCAGCCCTCGCGACGCTTGATGTGTTGAAAAATGCCAGTGATGGAGAGTACGACCAGGAGATAGAATACGACCCGGATCATAAGAATGAGGGACACCAGGAAATGTCCAAAGAGCAAGAAGAGCAGTTAGCGCGTATGAAATCGGTATACAAGGTGTATTTTGACCGCAGCAATTCCGTCAAATCGGAAGCGCCCGAGCGAACGTCGTTCCAGGTGGATGAAAGCCAGCCGCTCCCGCAGCTTGACTCGACTCATCTCAAGGTCAACTCAAACTTGAAGGCTGACACTGATTACTCCAAACGCCATACTACTGCTTCCTCGGTATATGACGCTGTGCCTATTTTCCATGGTGGTGAATATGCCGAAGGCCAAGCCAATGGCTACGGATACCCAGAACAAGACAATCGATACCCCGAACATGATGACGAATACTTTGGACAACAGGGGGGATACCCTGGATATGATGGTGGATATGAAAACGGATACGACATGCAAAACAGCCCGTACGGACACAATGAGTATGACCAGCCACCACAACCGTTGGCCCCCTTACAATCATTGCCCCATCCATCTGACTTCAGGAACTCCAGCATCGAAACATTCACCAACTATGTTCCTAGAGCACGCCTAGTATCTGCATCCAAGTACGACAGCGAGTCTTCCTTGTCCACGCCCGTGACAAAACTGCAGCCCACTTTCGGTTCGCCAGGCGAGAAAGGGATCCCTCCCGCTCTTCGTAAACTATCGGGAGATGTTGTTCCGTCAGCAACACAATTATCTCGGACATCAGTGGTGATGTTGAACCCTGTGTCGGAAATCGGCCCACTGCGCAAGTACAAGCCAGCCGGATCATTGCCGTCAGCCTCCGGATCACCTTCCATGCCCAATAGCGAGTGGGCTGCATCCAACGACGATCTCATACCGGGAAATAGAAAGAGCGCGGTGAGAAGGATGATGAACACCAACTTTTAGCTGCATCTCTGTTCGTTTCAACTGCATTAGAACAATATAGAGAACCCTCACTCCAAGTTGTAGTATCTCTCGTGCGCTCGTGGTTGGTGTTGAACTTTTACGTTGATCTCGATCGCGAGCTCTACTCTAAATTTCCTTCAATTGCATTAAAATAATATACAAAGAACCCCATCATAGCTTAGGCCAAGTCGTAGTCGTCGATCTTGTTCTTGTACTTGAGAACGTTCTCTTTGATCTTGGACGTGTCGACCCACGTTAAGTAGTCTTCCAAGTTTCTCGTCACCAAGTATGCAGAATCCGTGATGACATTAGGTCCTACTCTCACATGTCCTTGCTCCACAAAAGTGTTGGCATCCTTCATGTTTTCCGCCATCTTCATTCGGCACATCACCACTCCGATTCTTCTTCTGCAAAACGCACTGACAGTGACTTTGTTCTCCAAATCAGAGATCTTGGACTTGGTGGTCAAAACACCCATGTTGAAAAGCTTCTCGAGCAAGAGTTGCTCGTGCTTAATGCGAAATGGATCGGTGGGTTGTAGCAACGACAACTTGTTGGCGAGTTTTCTGATTTCACCGCAAATGCGGTTATACTTGTGGTAGTCCTCTCTGTTCTGAATGTGGTAGGTTGTCATGACCTGGGTGTCTCTGTGACCTCTGTCTTGCTTCCAATTAAGGAAATCAACCTTTTTGAGCAATTTCTGCTCATGGTGTTTTAGTTGTCTGACCATAGTGTTGTGTAAGAACAGATGAGATGATGGCTGAAGCGAGATTTTTTGGTGATGCGCGGCACGTGATGGTGCACCAAATGAGGTCGAGTATCATGGACGGTCAGGACAGACCCAGGGGAAACTAAGATGTGGAGATTATCGGAACACTGTATCTTAAACTTGTTGTGGCACCTCAGGGTACAGCTTCGGAATACATCAAGCCTTTTTTTTCCACAGGAAAGTACATCAGAACTGGTACAGGTGGGGAAATAATTGACTAAGGGTATACTTGCAGGACCCGGGGTAGCCAAAATGTACCAGAGGAAGCACTTTTCGCTTCAATTTTCCCCCACTACCTTTATCCTAAGGCCATTTCGGCATCGGAAAGGTTATCACCAATGTAGTACCACTAGGCGTGGAGGTACGGGTGCGCCAAACCTACACAAATTTTTCTCGAAACAAAATCTTCTGTGTCAAGCATGTTTGGAAAATTCTCCGTGAGAGGTGCCAGACTCTTTTCATCGTCTGTGTGTAGGCCCTCCTACATCGGCAAATCGCCTGTCCGTTTATCTGAAGGCATGGAATGCTTCACTGAGGAGATTCCTTTTGAGTTTTGCAAGTCGTTCACCAAGGGAAAGCACACTATTTCCTTGAATAAGCAAATCGTGGTCAAGGGCCCTAAGGGTGTATTGAAGACCGCTGTGCCAGATTTTGTCACCGTCACCAATGAAAACAACCTTGTCAACGTGAGCGTGGCCAACCCCAATGACAAGATCCAAAGATCGATGTGGGGAACGTCGAGAGCGTTGATTCAGAACAATGTGGTGGGTATTTCCGAAGGTCACTTGGCCATCGTGAAGTTTGTTGGTACAGGTTACAGAGCCACACTTGAGAAGGACGGTGAGGATGATGTGGTTAGCCTAAAAGTGGGTTACCCATTTACTCCAAAGTTGAAGGTTCCAGCGGGTTTGACGGTGACTTCGCCCAACCCTACCCGGTTGTTGATTGAGGGTATCAACAAACAACAGGTGAAGTTGTTTGCCGCCCGCATCAGAGAATACAGAAAACCCGAGCCCTACAAGGGTAAGGGTATCTTTGTGAACGACGAGACGATCAAGTTGAAGCAAAAGAAGATCAAGTAGCATGTACATAGATATACACGGTCAATTAAGATCCGATTGGATGGAGGGACAGGCGATTCTCAGGAGAATATGGTGACATTTTTTGGCACGACGAACAACCACTCATGAGTGATTGAACCCGAAACTAAATTTTCAGCCGCATGTAACACGGTTAGTGATTGTGGCGAGTGGATTGTTCATTCTCTTTCTTTTTCATGCGGAACAATTTCATTCGGTTCTTTTCGAAATAACGGGGCCAGACCTGGGTTTTCAATCGTCGAACAGCGCAATGTCACCACCCAAACCGGTTCATTTCTTCTCTTCCAGGTCCATTTTGGCCTTACCTTAGAAGTTTATAGAATAAAACCTACGTCCCAGCGCCTGCCGTAAAAAAATTACCCTGTTCTGTTTAATGTTCGTTATTGGGCCATTCCACCGTGTTGACTCTTTCGCATCCACCAACAATTGCATCGGCACCTCACTCACCCCACCTTCTTGCCCTCGGCATCGGCAATTTTTTTTTATCACAATTCCGAAATGTGCTAAAACTAAACATTATACAGCCACCTCTTCTCCTCTCTAACCTATCCCATTGCTCGGCAACCGCCTCATAGTATATCCACCCATCTGGCCCAGTCGCGCGCGCACCAACATATAGAGCGAAAATTTCCACCACTTACACTTTTATCCATAATGGTCCACACTTTCATGCTGCAGAGCTTACGAGCCACGGGCGGGCTCAGAAATCTCGTGTTTTCCAGAGGCGCTGCCAGAATCACCTCGATTCATGCTGTTCCGCTGACCATCACCCCCAAGCAGACCATTAACCACTCGTTAGCCGCTTCCAACGAGAGAAAGTCGTTGTTGGAGAGACCGGGCTTGCTCGGCATCAAAAAAGGCATGGTGACGTGGTTCACTGAAAATGGTGAGCAGTTTGGTGCAACGGTCATCGAGGTCGACTCTTGTGAAGTGATTTCCAACAAGACTTTTTCCAAAGATGGCTACTCGTCGGTGTTGATGGGCCAGGTCGACAAGTTGAAGAACGTTTCCAAGTACCATGTCAAGGTGTGTGACGAGGCGGGCGTGACACCAAAGGCCAAGTATGGCGAGTTCCGCATTAGAACTGACGACAACCTCATTGCTCCCGGTGTGGAGATCAAGGCGGATTACTTTGCCGTGGGCCAGGTGGTGGACGTCAAGGCTGTTTCCAAGGGTAAGGGATTTGCCGGTGTGATGAAGAGACACGGCTTCAAGGGTTTAAGAGCCACTCACGGTGTTTCGGTGTCGCATAGATCCGCTGGTTCCATGGGTGCCACTCAGGACCCAGGTAGAGTGTTGCCCGGCAAGAAGATGGCGGGTCGTATGGGAGGCCGTAATTGCACCGTGTTCAACAACGAGGTTTTGCATGCGGATGGCGATGCGGGCATTTTGGTTGTGAAGGGCCAGATCCCCGGACCGAAGGGCTGTTTTGTTAAGGTGGCGGATGCCAAGAAGCTCTACGGCAAGTCCTTGCTTCAGTTGAAGTAGGTGTAACATACTCTGTACATAGTCATGAATAATACGAGAAGACAAGAGGAGCAGAAGAGGCGCACTGGGGAACAGAGAACCGGATCCCAATCAGACTGCCTTAGTAGCGAAAACAGTTATAGAAAATTTGTCTCCATGGAAATCTTCCTGATGTTGCAGGGAGTCTCCATCGAGGACTACACGCATTCCGTCATCATCGCATAGTTGTTCTGGCCTCAGCACAACCACAGGAAAATGGGCTAATCATAAATGATTTAGCACATAGGATGGTTCCAAAAAGTAAGATAGGTACCATTAGCAGAGACAGTTCCCGGATGGTTCTGGTAAAAGGCAAGAACCATGTACGCTTAAGAAACTGATCTCCTGGCACCATCGAGCAAAACCAGCGGCCGTGCGCGTTTATATAGACAGAGATGCGGGGCGGGTAACCCATCCATACCATCCATATCCGTAGATCTGGTCGGTAGCCTACGTGGACAAGAGAGGGCCTAGGGGGTGTTTATAGTGAAATAGGCATTGCCTCTAGAAAAAGGGATGAATGAGTATGACTGCTTGAAGTTGAGTAGTTGAAGTATGACACGGTTATGGTTGAATTGAGTGTTCCAGATAGATACAGGCAGAGTGGTACGGAAAGAGAGCGGTCATTCTGGTGATATTAGTAGCGATGATCCTAAGGATTCAGTGGTTGACCGATGAGGATTTGGACGCTTGAAATGCAACTGGAGATAACACGTAGAACATACATCAGGGCAAAGAAACAAGCGGGGAGGTGAAATGTTCCGGAGAAACCAACCATCAATCCAACCACCAATGCCCATCAATATTTGGTTTTCCCTCAGTAACCGGTACATTTGATAACTCACAGACGTGCTGCACGACACATCCACTACACTACATCACCTTCACAAGTCATATATACAGATGCATCACACTATTTCGACCGGGTCAACACCGAGTTGGTCAAGAACTCCAACGCCAGGCGGGCGTCGGACTCGGGCAAGCGGCGCAACGCTGCCAACGCTGCAGCGCAGTACTCCTGGGCCATCACGCGGGTCTGGGCCACGCCGTCATACTTCTCCACCGCACGGCGCGCAATCTCCACGTCACCCGGCTCCGCAAACTTGCGGGCAATGAGCGCACCGAGACGCGGCTCCTGGCGCCACGCAAACAACACCGGCGCCGTGGCCAAGCCCAACTTCAAGTCCGCCTGCAGCGGCTTGCCGAACGCAGCATCGGACGAGGTGTAGTCCAACATGTCGTCCACAAGCTGGAAGCAGAGGCCAAGCGAGCGGCCAAACTCGTAGCAAGTGTCAATCACGTCATCGCGGGCACCACAGAGCACTGCGGTGGAGCGCGACAGCTTCAGCATCAACAGCGCGGTCTTTAAGTAGGTTTTGTGCAAGTAGTACTCGAACGCCGCGTCCACATTGGTGTTGTGTGACACCACGGAGTACTCGTGCTGCACCACAGGCACACGGCCGGTCGGGGTGGGCACGGTCTTGGTGTCGCCGTCGTTGGACACGGTGGCGTCGTCAGTGCTGAGCACGGTGTTCTTCAACTGCATAAACTCGCCCTCCACCAAGTTGGCGATGGACGTCGAGATCAACTCCACCACCTCGGGGTTGCGCAAGCGCAGGATGGCCACGGACGCACGGCCCAAGAGAAAGTCGCCCGCCAACACCGCCATCTTGTTCGTGAACGCGATGTTGCCGCTGGGGCGGCCGCGGCGGGCGTCGGACAAGTCAATCACGTCGTCATGGAGAAGCGACGCGGTGTGGATCATCTCCACAATCTCCGCGAGCCGGCGCTGCTTGGGCAAGATGCCGTTCTTCGCGTCGAGCTCCGGCAACGTGTCCATGGGCTTGGACAACGGGTCCAAGATCACCCGCGGGTTGATGCCGTGCAACACCGCCAACGGCAGAAGCGGCTGGTTGGGCAGCGGGCCGAAGCCGGGCTGGTCGGTCACGTCGTGGGTGTCGATAGCAATGCGGTCGCGCTCCGTCACTGGGATTGCCAGCAACGCCTTGGAGAGCAACAACACAATCAACGGCCGCACGTTCTTGCCCTCGGCCTCAAAGTAGTACGCCGACACCCGGTTGAGCGTGGGGTGGCCGGACCCGATGAGCTGCGCGATCAGCTTGGCCATGTTGGACATCTCGTGCGACACGATGGAGAATGGGTCCAGGAACAGCGGCTGGGGTTGCACCATTTTCTGGGCCGCTTCCACTGCAGTGTTGAAAGTGGAGGCGGAGGAGGTGGCCGAGGCGGTGCGGGCGGCGGCGGAAAACGGGCGGGCGGCGCAAAGCAGGCGGCGCATTGCTGCGGATGCGATGGACTGGGCGACGGTTCGGGCCATGTGGGAAGGGGGGAGGGGCCGGAGAAGTGGGCTCATGGTGGTGGTGGTGGAGAATTGGGTGGGGAGGCACGGGTGGGCGTAGTGAGGTGAGACAGCGGGGCGGTGAAGAGAGCCACGGAGGGGGAAACAGGGGGTGTTTGCGGAATTGGGAGGATGAGGAAGAGGCGAGTACACACGGGACACGACAGAGCCGGTTGAACGTGAAGAGGTTGGCGGCGGTTGGCAGACGGCCCGTGCTGTATACAGTGCCGATGTCGGAGGACGGCATTGGGAGAGTGTAGGATGGGATACGGGGTAGAGGGAGAGGTCAGGGTGGATGGAGAAGGCATGAGGTTGAGAGGAGGGTGGTTGGGGCGTTAAGAACGGCAGTTGTGGGTGGAGAGAATTTTTGTGGGTGGAGATAAGGCTGGGGTCAAGTGGTGGAGCATTCGGGTGGTAGTGTAGGGAAGGTTGAGATGAAGGGTGCGCAATATAGTATGGTATATGACTGTACTATGACTTGTTCCGTTCGCCGGATTCAGTCATGTAACCTGCTTTCAATGGCGACATGTTCCGGTCAAGCTCTTCATTGTAGTCTGTCGTGCTCACTGGCTCTTTCACTGATATGAACTGATATTCACTGAAACAACTGACCTGTTCGCGGAAACATGTTCACTGAAATTAGCGGACATGTTCACTGAAGGTGACTGAAATTCACTGACACGTTTACTGATCTTTCACGGACATTGGGCCCTTCCGCTCTGTTTACTTTGTTCCCGCAATCTTCTCTTCCCTCCAAAATTCCATGTGCCCAGCTCGAATGCCTGTTTCAAATGGCTACGCAATTGTGTGCATTAAACAATGCAGCAAACCGCACGAGCCACTTCATAACCTTTCGAAGTTATCATTCCCCGTAAATCAATGTATTCTGTTCCGGTCAGCTCTGCTGTTGACTATTGCGCACCAATGCTCCAGTCTACTCATTGAGCTGCCGCAATAAAGTACTTCTCACCTCTAAGGCGTCTATGGTTATGGTTCTTCAGACATTAGTAACTCAAATGGATTTCCAACCCGGGCCGATTTGTCCTTGACCCAGGTTTTTTATCACACCGGCACTTGACTGAGCTATTGATATACACTAATCAATTTGTGGAATATCGCCATCTTTGACCACGGATCCGTTCAAATCGTGAAACCGCTCCAGTGAAAATCCCTTTGTTAAAGGGTGCAAAAATTGCAATCCGCAACTCCTACAAAATTACGCACCAAAAACAACCGAGAATAAACTCATCAAACCACACTCAAACACATTGAACCATAAACGAACAAACATCATAATGTTGCCACCTCTGCGAAACCCGCGACACAGAAGCGCAAACAAATGAGCAACGTACCGGGCAAAAAAACCCAAACATCCACTACCCCAGCGTTCTACTCCGTCCCTCCAGGTACCACAATCTATTTTTGACAACACCAATCTGAGCTTCCCCCGACCGTTAGAGCCCTAAACCCAACATCTCAGTGCTCTTCTCCTCTCACGGCCTAATGTCCGTAATGTAAACCCTGTCACCCGCAACTGCTCCGCTCGTGACGCATCGCCAAACCACTATAAACGCCGTGCTACCCTGCAGTACATGGCCAATGCCGCAGGCTCGGTGAGAAACCAGAATCCCCCGGGGCGAAACCGGGCCCCGGAAACTCCTGGAGAAACGCGGAAATCGGATTTCCAACACTAGAGGACGCTTAAGACTCAAGGGATCCGAATTCCACGGCGGCAAAATTATCCAAAGCCAACAAAGACGGAAGCAATTATAGGGGGTGGGTGTCCTGGGGTAGCGTGGTGTACGGGTGTGCCGTTGCCGGATGGGGTGGGCGGTCGTGGTGTACGGGTGCAACTACCCCTCGGAGTTCTCAAACTCCGAGTCCGCCCCATCACCCCAACACCACCGGGTCGCCAGAACACGAGGGACCAGTAAAAAATCCACCTTCCGGAATTGTCCGAGAAAAATAGTGACAAGCACATTGTCTGGGGTTCCTGCCGATAATCTCCGGTGGTACACGGTCAAAAGGGCCACACCCGGAGTCCCGGGAAAAAGTGGGGATCAGGTGCACATGCACACCGAAGAGCCGAAACTCGAACCCGTATATAAGCCACCGCAATTGCCCCACACTCTGGTTTTCGCTGAGAAAAACCACCTTCTTTCGAAATCAGCTACCCTTTCCCAGCGTTTCGCCTGAATTTGCTCAAACACGTGTCAAAGCTA